>JASDQU011028510.1:0-13523 GCA_032191745.1 Picea mariana | reverse complement strand
GGACCGTTGGAGAGGTGCGCCCCGATTCCGGACCCCCTCGCTTAAAGGTAGAAAGGCAAGGGGGGTCCAAAATTCGATATGGGCCGTTCATCTGAGCGCGCAAATCCTAGCCGTCCAGAACTGATTCTCGCTTAACTTGGACGCTTTTGCTCATAAAACTTAGGACAAGTGGGTTTTAACCCATTCTTTTGCGTTCTAGCACCCCTTGACAAGAAATGTCTCTAACAGAGAGTAAAATGATTTCATAATTTTATTTTCTAAATATTATGATGTAAATTTGTATATCTATTTTGGCATGGTGGTGTGCACCAAGGATGGTGCACAATTGTAGGAGAGGGGGAAATGTAACATCCCCACTATACTCATTTTTATTAATGGATAATGCAGATATGAATATGGCTATGGCCAAGCAATGTAATATACAAATTTTCTTTTTCGATTTTTAATAAATAAAATGTTATGCCAATGCTAGCTGTTAGGAATATGAATAGATATGTGGATTGATTAATCCACAGGAGAGGGGAATGTCTAGGAGTTTCTACGAGGGGTCTAAGGAGGAAATTAATTGTGGTTATTAATCCAAACCCATATTTCTGAATTTTATTATTATTGGGACAACCTTCTATTTTTTGGTTGAGTGTATGAGAGCCCAATCACTGAATACATGTTAGGGGGTGGGTGTAGAAGTCACATCCCATAGTTATTGAAAGCATGGGGTTGAAAAAATCAATATTGGGAAGAGTGTGTAGTCCATTTTATTGGGAAAATAGAGAGAAATTGTATGGAGGAGAGTAGTTTAAACATTTAGTTTTTGGCATGAACATCAAGCAGTTAGTAGGGAAAAAAAGCACTGCAGATAGACCAAGAAGGTTGAGTGAATTCTATAGCATGCTAGAGATTTTTTGGATTATTCTGGAGATGAATATTGGAGAACTAGGTTGTCAGGCCTGAAGAGTGAACTCATGTGTGAGTTTCATTGTAACAAAAAATGTTGTTGTTTTCCTGGTAGTTTTACTGGCAATGAGTTCCCTTGAGTTCCCAACAGAGAGATTCTTGGTTACTTGTTCCAAAGAGATACCTTGATAAATGAATGGGATGTATGATGGATTGAGAGCAATGAAGGGGTACATTCCTTAGGTTGGGTAGGTTAAGAGTAAGAGAGATGGAGGAAATTCATGATCGTTGTAGGTGAATACCAAAGGCTTGTGGTATTTTGAGTTGTGAGTGGACTGTGAGAGACACCCTTCTCTTGTTTATTCCTAGCCCTAGCTTAGGGGTGACTTACTGTTGATATTTGGAACGACAAGTCTATGGTTGGGTGGAGCATCCTTCCCAAGAAGCTAGTTGCACAAACATTAAAAAAAAGAAGTGTTTATCTATTTTCTGAGTTATTTCATGAGTTTAATTGTTATGTTTAACTCCACATATGTAAATGGTTTATTTGTTGTTGTGAATGAGTTTATTAGTCTCATTTAAGTTCAATTAGAATGTTGTAGATGCATTTACTTATGGATACCGGAATCTAGATAAATCTTTGTATAATTTGTATCTTGTAAGCTACATGAATTTAATTCACTGAAGAATTTTTTGAATTTATGTGTATTTTCAACAAGTAATGTTCCTTTGTTGAGCTGGGGGACATTACAGTTACTCTGTAATTGCTCGATTTATCAGCTACTTAATCCTTGTTTCAAGGATTATTTCTAGTTCTAGTATGATTTTCTCTTCATTAATATCTGGTAAAATAGTTTGCATTGGGATATTTTTATCGATTAACTTCTTTAAGCAAGAAACATGGAAGATTGGATGTATATGTGAAGATGGAGACAACTCCAATTTGTAATCCATACTTCCAATCCTTTGCAAAACCTTATAGGGGCCATAATATTTGGGTGTTAATTTATTGTCCTTTTGTTGCTTGGTGGACATCTATTTATAACAAAGTTACCAAATTAATGAGAACTGTGACCTCAAAACGAGAAATTTGGCCCCCAAAACCCATATTATTAAAAAAAAAACATGAAAATCAACCCCCAAATCAAAAGGTGGTGCTAGCGGTAGCACCATTTTTTCAAATGAGGTCAAAATTACAACATTTTTCAAACATGGCCTTGAAAACTCATACAGTAGCTCAGAAAAACCTTCAAATCGACACCTAAATAAAAAAATGATGTTACAGATTTTTTTTTTCAAAACGTTAAATTTATAGATATTTTGAAATCGTATTTTTAGTAGTTGGTACCATTAAAACCAAAACCTCAAAATCAACCATCAAATTGAAAAGTATTGCTACTGGTAACACCCATGTTAAATTTGGGGTATTAAAATGACATTTTTTTTAAAGTGGTAATCAAAATCATCGTTACTACAAACAAAATCATCAAATCAACTTTAAATGCTTACTTTTAAAATCTTAGTTTATCACTCTAAACACAACATAATACATAATACCATGAAAACAATACATTTAAAAATATATATTCAAAACTCAAATTTGTAAATGAAAAACATTAAAAAAAAGGTGGAAAAAAATTGAAATCCCTCCCCTCCCGCGGGTAAGGGCCAGGTCCCGTGGCACCCACGAGACCCATCCTTTGCCTGCGAGAGGGGGGCCTAGGGCAATGCCCGACATTGCCCCATGTTATATATATGTGTTTTTTTTTTTAAATTTTAATTTATGAAATTTGATTAATTTTCACGTTTTTAACAAAAAAGTTGTTATTTTTGTTTGTAATCTTACGTTTTTTTAAAATTTTGTATTTTAGGTGTTTTAATTTTTATTTTTCTTATTATATGTTTTTTAATTTTTCTAAATTTTTTGGACGATAATTTTTTTTTTCTCATTTAAGCTTAGTTTATATATATTTTTGATTTTTGTGGTTTTTTTCCACATTAGTTTTTGAAGTTTTTCTTTGATTTTGTAATTATATAAATTTATTTTTTATTTATTTATTTTTTTTTTTTTAATTTAAATTCTTTTATTTTTCTTAGTTTTTCTTAGTTTTAATTTATCAAAAAAAATTTCAATTATATATTTTTGGTAAATATTTAAAAATAGTGTTATTTTTTTTTTTGGTAAATGAGTGTAGCTATCTATATTACTTGTAGGTATTATAATACAAAAAGTGGGAATCCTGGTCTGCCTAGAAGGAAACCAGACCAGGGTGTCCCATCTGTTAGAGTTGAGAGTTGCGGTGGATGGTTCTGGTCTGCCACAAGGGGAAACTAGACCAGACCTTCCATACCCACTTTGAATAACACAAACATAGAGAAAAAACTAAAACTTCCCCCTAAACCAGAGTTCATAACAGGTTTGAACTAACCTTCCACTACCTGAGCATAACCGCCATTAGACTAACAAAAAAAAAGGCCAAAACTATGAGGCGTTACAACACCTAGGGGTGCTCCTTCCTGCCTTCTGCCTGGCTCTTGTTATCTTCCTTTGAGGAGACTGTGCAGGTCTTCCTGATTTGGGCTGGTGTGCCTTGTCCATCAATAGGCGTGAGGTCCATGTGATGAACATAGCATAGGTAAAGATGGAACTGAGCCGCCAACCACTCTAGCTTTCATTTTTGGTCTTTCTCTACCTTTACTAATAGTTTGATTATTATTTCCAGGCTACTGAGACGACGCATGATATCATCCAACATTGTCTTGTTTTCCCTATTTTTTTTGTTTGTTTGTTAGTTTGTCCGTGACATGTGGGACTAACCTGTGGATATGAAACCATGACTTAGGGGCATCTAAGCTGTCAAAATCACTTGGGGATCGCACCCGACCTGACCCACACCAACCCTTAACATGGATGGATTTTTTGTCCCCGCAGGTTTCGAACCGATGACTTTAACATCACAGAGTGCCTTAACAACACAGTCCATCACTGACTGTCCTACACCATGGGGACGTCTTGTTTTCTCTTTTATCCTCCTGTCTGGCTTCCTCCTTTTCTGAACTCACTTTCCTGATCAACATCTTGGTTATCCATGCCATCTCTATCATTTTGGAGTAGAGGGTTTCCCTGGGTCGCATGGCCCCCGGATTAGTCACCTAGTCCGCTTCCTGCACCATGTCATCCCACTCTTTGCCTTTGCATTTGTCCTTTAATTCCTCTTCCCACCGGGTAATTTCCGCCTTCCCCTTCGACACAACTAGAATATGGAAGGTGCCCTTCACATCTTTCGCTACTTGCTCCATTCTTGTTACCCACCGCGAAATTTCCAGGAATTCCTTCCCAAGGGGGTTCCTCTTCTTATGCATATTCTTCAGTCGTTCCATCCCGCTTTGCATGCCGCAGATCCTACTCTGGTAACTCGGTCTGTACCTCACTTCACAGGTTTCCTTACTTTGTCTGCCCTTGAAACTGTAAGAAACCTTACTGTTGTGCTTTTTCTGTTTGCTCCTCTTCTTGATGTCCCTCTTCTTATGGTATTTCCCCCACTGCGAGCCTATACTTCTAGCCATGATTTTCCCAAGGTGGTGAGCACTTCCGTCATTATTTGCTGGTAAGGCTCGTTTGATTATGTTGGTACCACCTTTATCCCTGTACTTTCCACTACCCTTAATCACTTGTGATCCAACTGTGCCTCTCCCCGTACCTGTACTAGGGGCTGGTGGATCATTCATAGTTATCACCATCTCCTCATGCCTTAAGTCATTCGTTGCATTCGACTTACTTCCTGGCCATTCACCCGTTCTTTCCCCACAATTCTTACTAATGTATCGACCTTGCTTTTGGTTTCCCGCCTGCTGCCTATTGTGATCTTCCATGATAATTGGTGTCCAAGTGTTAATAAATCATGTTCTGCCCAGGTCCCACATATATTTTGAGAGGCCTTGCATTGTCCTCCTCGATGTGACTTTCCATGCTTAAGCTGCCATCACAATATTTTACCACCAGGTGGCTACAGTCTGTCCTGACTTTCCTGCTCGGTATGTTGATCCAGACATCATCTAGTTTCGGGCCTTCCTTGCCGACCCCCTCGTTGACAAGTTTGTCCTCTAGAGAATTCACTGACCTGTGCACCCAACACAACCCCACTGTGTTAAATTTTCTCAGATGCTCCTAGATTTTATGTAGGGAGTGTGCTACGTGCCAATGTCTCTAAACCTTTCCCACTCTGGTGCCATTTTGGAGTTTTTTCTCCATGTTAATAACCAAGGTGGAGTCACCTTCCACGATGGTGTTTGTCATCCTTTCTCGGCTTAGAATTTCAAGGCCGAGCTCCAAGGCTCCGAATTCCACTGCGTTGTTTGTTGAATTTCCTATGCTCCCAACATACATTCGGATGATATTGCCACCATTGTCTATGATAACTCCACCTGCCCCTGCCACTCCTGAATTTCCTTTTGCCGCCCCGTCAAAATTCAGTTTGAGAAACCTCAATGGAGGAGGAGTCCAGTTGCAGACTCCTATATGGAGTTGTAGATCACATCCCATAGGTATGTTGTTGCTCCTCTCTTTTAGATGGAAAAATTCTAGTATGTAGGAGTCTTGTTCTGTAAGTTGAAATTTCTCCTTATTGCAGTTGTGGCTCTGTACCGTTTCTCTTATTTGAGAGACTATTACATCCTTTATCTTTTCTGCCAGTAGGCTGTCATTCCTAAAGATGTGACGGTTCCTTTCTTTCTAGATTTCCCAGATGATCATCCCCGAGGTTAGATTCCAACAAAGGTTTACCATTTCATTTTCATTGTATCTTTCATTCCAGTCTTTGATGGTTTCACTGATGTCCCCCCTGACTCTATTGGATTGGCGATAGATGCATGCCACCCAATTCCAAATTTTGACTGTGTAGTTGCATTCGTCGAGGAGGTGAACAATTTTTTCCTCCTTGACCTAACAGAGATGGCAACGAGAGGGACCTATGAAACCCATTTTCATGAGGTTCTCCTAGGTTAGAATTCGGTTGTGTAGTACTAGCCATTCGAACATTTTGCTTTTTGACCATTGGGGACTCTTCCAGATCTTTTCCCACTATGGCTCTGGATTTTCTTGGTCCTGGAATGCGATGTAATACCGTGCTTATTTTAAGTTGAATTCGCCCTCATTTTTCCTGCCCCACTTCAATTGATCATCATCTTCCGCGACCTCAATTTTCCTTTTCCCCAATTCCTACTCCACCTCTCTCGTTATTGTTTCGATCTAGGGTATATTTTGTGGATTAATCTTATCCCAGATCCTCCTTCTAACACTGCCATCTCTTTGCTTCCAGTATTGATGGATTTTTTTTTTTGCCTTTCCCAATCATTTCCTGTTGGAGCTCCTCCCTATTCGGAGTTTCCATTCTGGGTTCTTGTTACCATGCGTCCTCCCTGAACCTTGTGTTCTACCATTTCTGACTTCCTAGAAGCTATGATTATGGATCCAGTTCTTATTTCGCTAGGCGAGATTCTAGATGGCTGATCCCTCCCTTGTGCCCATGAACCAAATTTTCTCATGGTAGTTGATGTTCATGGCATACCTGGCCTTCCATAAATTCACCCACGACACCAATTTTTCTTTTACCCATCTCCGCCAGAGATTTTCCCTGTAGGCCTCATTGGTCACCTGTGGGTCTTGTAACCCCAAGACTCCTTTGCTCTTTGGTTTGCATACCTTTTCCCAGCAAACCAGGGCCCATTTTTTTTTTTCTACACCTCTCCATAGGAAATATCTTTGGATGGCTCTTATCTTTTGTAGTATTCCTTTGGGGGATGGAAACACTGACATCATAAACACCAGGATTTATTGTAGAAATGTTTTGGTAAGGATAAGCATTTTGTCCAGGTTTAGAGCTCTGTATGTCCAATTTTTTACCCTCTCCTGCAATTTGTTGATAACTCCTTCCCACATATCATTTTTGCAAGCTCTATCCATCAGGGGGATTCCCAAGTATTTCATTGGGAGTGTTTTACGTTCAAACCCTAGAATGTTGGCCAAGCTTCTTTGAATTGCCAGATTAGTGTTGAAAACATATATCATGGACTTGGAGTGATTGATTTCTGCCCCCAAGGTTTCCCCAAAGTCTTCTAAGATTTTTTTACAAGCCTTTGCTTCCTTTACCGTGGGTGTTCCATGGAGCAGAGTGTCATCAACAAACTGTTGGTGTGTTGAGGTTGGAAAATTTTCAAACGGTTTGAGGCCTTTTATTTCACCACCCGCAATTGCGATTTTTATGCTTCTACTTAGCCCTTCCATCATTAGAATGAATAGGAAGGGGGATAGTGGATCCCCTTGTCTAATGCCTCTAGATGGACAATTTTTTTTAGCTAGGGCTCCATTTATTAACAATGAGAAACTTGTCATTAAGACTAGAGTGATGATCCAATTGATCCAATGCTGGTTGAAACCAAAAGCTTCCAGTGTATTGGCCATGTAGTGCCATCTTATTTTGTCATAAGCCTTCACCAGGTCAATTTGGATTATCATCCCCCCTCTCCTTTGGATTTTCAGCGTGTGAATTATCTCATGGGAATGGATGATATTGTATAGGATTTGTTTCCCTTCCACATAGCCCACCTGTTCCTGTGAAATTAGTGTGGGAAGGAGTGGTTTTAATCTATTGGCTATGACTTTGGAAATTATCTTGTAAACTACATTGCATAACTCTATTGGCCTGCAGCGATCTGGAGTCCTAGCTTCATTTTATTTTGGGATTAGAGTAATCATTGTGGCATTTAAATATTTCAGAATGGAGGCCGAGCACCTAGAATCCTCCACCACCCCATATATGTCATACTTAACCACATCCCAATAGTATTTGAAGAATTCCATTGTGAAGCCATCTGGGCTTGGGGCCTTTCCATTAGGCATCTCCTGGACCACTTGGTCGATTTATTCCTTAGCGATGGGTTTGCATAGGATGACATTTTGATCCTCTATGACCAATTTGGGGATGTGCTGAGTTATTCTCTGGATTGTCGCAGATCTGTCTTGGTTGGGATCTTTGGGTATCCCCTGGAAGCGATTTACCAATGTATTTTCAATGTCTTGATGGGATTCTCTTTTGATTCCATCTTGATCCCTAATATTCAAGATTTTGTTATGATATCTTCTTGCAATAGATGTTCTGTGAAAAAACTTGGTATTCCTCTGCCCTTCCTTTTAAGCCACCTTATTCTAGAAATTTGGCGCCACAGAGTCCCTTCCTGCTTGCATCTTGCTTCCCATTCCTAGATCATTTGGATCTCTTCTTTTTTCTGATCCTCTGTGTATCACTCTTTGATGCAAAGTTCCTACAACTTTCTCATCCTGTCCTCTATGCTTTTTTTCCCCTGGTTTATGTTCCCAAAGACTTCTCTGTTCCACTCCTTAAGTTTTTTTATTGACGTACTTGAGTTTCTTGTATAGTTTGAACATTCTTGTCCCTTGGTCCAGTAGTTCCTCCTGTCACCATTGGTTGATGTTCTCCTTGAAGGTGGAATGGTCGATCCAAAATTTCTCAAATCTAACTGGCCTATTCTTTGGTATGGTCTGAAAATTCGCTTCCAATTCAACCGACCAGTGGTCTGATCCCCCCTAGGGGAGGATGTTGCAGTCCAAAAATAATCCCTACAGAATGATGGATTCTGACACCAGGAATCTGTCTATCCTTATGGATACTTGTTGGTGGGCTAGTCGTTTGTTGTTCCAGGTGGACTGTCCATTGCTAGTCCTGATGTCCACAAGCTCCATTGTGTCTATGAAAGATGAGAAAAATTCCGCATCCCTATCCAGTCTCCTGGTGCCCCTTTTTTTCTCAGCAAGAGTAGTGATGATGTTGAAGTCCCCAACAAGAATCCAGTGGAGGTTACTAGTTCTTTCTTTTAGATTCTCTAGGTCTAGGATCATTCTCCTTTTTTCTTCCAGCACCCGGGGGTCATACACATTTGTGCATAGAATTTCCGTCGTGTTCCCTATAATTTGCATGTTAACATAAAGTGTGTGTCTCATGGCTTCTACTTTGAGTAGGTTCATCGATTGTGGGTTCCACAAGGTGAGAATTCCTCCAGCCGTCTGTTGGCTTTCTACAACCAACATCTTGTACTTACTCTAGTGTTTTTTACTGAGTATTTCCATTCTATCCAGTGTGCATTTTGTCTCTTGAATGAAACAAAGGTCAGGTTGTTCCTTCCTCAATATATTTTTAAGGATTCATTTCTTTCTTGGGCTGTTTAGGCCTCTTATATTCCAAGTTATAATCTTCATTTAAACATGTGGGGGGGAGTTGGGGAAGATATTTTTAATCTTACCTGAATTTATCAGCAGGGATCCTAGTTCTTTTAGGGCTACACTGTTTGATTTCCTTCCTTTCTTCCTCCTTGCCTTCTTGGGTGAGTGTTGTGGCTGTCCATCACCTTTTTTTATTCCCAGGTGTCATATCTCACCATGCATGTGCTTGGTACCTCTGGATTTTTCTTCCTCCCTTATGAGGAAGAGGTATTGAATGCGATCCAGTTGCTTTGCTAGAACATTGTCAACTCCCTACCTTTTATATTGTTCCAGTATGTTCGGGAGGTCTATTCCTTCCCTTTCCACAATGTCTTTGAGATCTGGGTCTTTTGTTCCTACCTTGCTTGGTGTCATATCAACATATTCATCTACCTCATGCATTGGGGTGTTGGCATCTTTGTTTCCTCCTTCAATAGGACTTGTGATGCCTCCCTGTTCTCCCTTGTTGTTTAGATTTTTCGTGTTATCATGAGTTTCTTGTTCACTTTTTTCTCTAGCATTCATCTTTTCCTTTCCCCCTTCTTCCACTTGTTTGGGGCTGCCCCTTCCTTATACTCTATTTCTGACTTCTAGGTTGCTTCCTATTGGGGGATGGCCTTGTCTTTGTTTCCTCTGCTTTTGTGATTTGGCCTCACAAAACCGTCCTCATCCTGCTATAGTTTGGTGTTTTCTGGTTCTTGTTTTTTATTGAGAGGAAATTATCTTAGTAGGTGTCCATGTTCATGACATTTTATGCATTGAAATGGGATCTTCTCATAGTCTATGCTTTGTATCCATTCCTCATCCCTAAATGCCAAGCTTATAGCCTCTAGGAGATCCCCTGAGACATCCATCTCTATGCAGATCCTTGCATAGGATGTGTATCTTCCTTTTAATGTTGCTTCCAATGTCTCGACATATTTTCCAAGCTTGTTCCCTATTGCTTTGAACATGGATGACAAACAATAATCTAGCGGTAAGGAGTAAATCCTTAGTCAGACTGGGACATTTTTAAAGTTTTCTTTCTCTGGGGAGAATTTTTCCTTTTATGGGCGCATGTACAGCCCCATTGAGCTGTGGAAATATGCCCCCCCTCAAAGATTTTATCCACATCCTCCAGGTTCATAAATACTACTTTGAAGAACCCTTTTGATCCTAGGTGGAGTTAAACTTCTCCACTCAGCTTCCATTGGTATTTTATCTAGCTGCGCAACATTTTTTCTGTGGGCCACATGCCCATGAAATTGCATATCGGTGCATGTGTCTTCATCTGATCCCTAAAGAGTTGTGTTTGGGGGTCTTCCTGTATAAATTTGGGGATCAATGTTGTCTTAGGTTTACACAAGTTGTGTGCATCTACCCCACTAGGGTTCACCATTTCTTGCACACCATTCTGGGCTTCTCTGGGCTCTTCCCCCATGCGATCACTTTTTCCTTGCTTGACCTCTTGATTCTTTTCTGATCCTGGTCCCGAGGTGCCTATCAGAGGTTCCTTGAAACCGACGTTGCATGGGCCTTTCCCTTTGTCCACCACTACCTGCTTGTAGGAGGGGATTCCACTCCCTCCCCATTTGGTAACCATGCTGGCCACTGTTGAAACCACAACTGTTAAACCCTAGGTTGAATTTTTCGTCAGAGCTATCTCCTTCACTCCAAAAAAAAAAAGTGTTATTTAACTACAATGATTTTCTATCTATTAAATTAAAGGTAAAAAATGTGTCAAAAATGATATTTTCCACTATATTTAAAAAAAATATGGAACCATAAATTAATTAAAGAGACAAAAAATCGTATTTTCAAAAATGTAAAAGGTAAAAAAATATATTAAAAATTAATTAAGGAGATGAAAATTCGTATTTAAAAAAATGTAAACGGTAAAAAATGTTTTAAGATTGAAAGAAGCATGGTAAAATGACTAAAAACACTGCTGAAAAAAAAGAAAAAGAAAAAGAATTGAAAATAGATAAAAAAAACAAGCATTAAAAAAAAAAAAGTGGAAACATTATGTGTTAGAAAATTTAAAATATAAAAAAACCACTTAAAAAGGGAGGGGGGGTGCTACCAGTAGCACCATCTTTAAAAATAAGGTAGAAAACTTGACCCTCCAAAAAACGAGAACTCTGTAGAGTTCTCGTTAAGTTGGTAACTATGTTTTATATGGTTATATCCTTAGAAATAACCAATCCTCTACTTCAAATTCCCTTTCATTGCAATGTCAATCTGCTTGTTGTTTCATCATATTTTTTCCATAGCCAAGTTGTCCTTCAATAGTTTGAGAAGCTCTTGTTGGTGCCCTATGCGATCCTCCACTACTTGAACCTTTGTAGTCCCTTTCAAGGGTGATCTGATGGATGGATGATGATATCCATAAAGTGCCAGAAATGAAGACATTTTTGATGAAGTATGGAAGTATTTGTTGTACCACCATTGAGCCAAGGGAAACCACTTGACCAACTGTTTCTATTTATCATATGAAAAGCAACGAATATATCCTTCTATACATTTATTCACAATCTCAGTTTTCCTATTGGATTAAGGATGGTAAGATAAGCTATGAGCCGATTGAGTATCCAAACAAGAAAATAATTGAGTATCCAAACAAGAAAATAATTTAGTCCAAAATTTTCCATTGAAAATTGGATCTCTGTCACTTACAATAATATTTTGGGACTATATGTAGATTTTGAACTGTTTACATGAATGTTGTGAATACTATACTTTCTTTAAAAGGATGACAAAGAGAAAAAAAATGGGCATACTTTGTCATTCCATCCACTACTACCATGATGATAGCCTTTCCTTCATATTTTGGTAAACATGTAATAAAATCCATTGAAACATCTTCCCAATGTTGACTTGGTATAGTTAATGGTTGCAGGAGACTCGGTGTCTTGATTATCTCTCCCTTATTATGCTGGCATACCACACATGCAGGCACAAACTTTTTAACATCATTTTTAAGACCTTCCCAAAAAAGTAATTTTTAATCATGTGGTACATTTTCAAGTATCATGAATGTCCTCCTATAGAAGAAGTGCACAATTCCAAAAGGACCTTCTGTTTGAGTTGAGAATTCTTACATAAATATAGGCAATCATGATACCATAGGAAATCATTCTTCCATACAAAATTATCTAATGAACTAGGGTCCTCTTGTAGTTGTTGAATGATGTTGCATACCTCTTGATCTTGATTCCATTTTATCCTTTCTTCTTCCACCCAATTAGATTGTGAAATAGAAATAACACATAGTGAATCTTCTGTTTCTTTTCCTTTCCTTGAAAGGGCATCTTCCACAAAATTATGTTTTCCTTTTTTATAGATAATTTTAAATTCATAACCTGGTATTTTTGTAACCCAATTTTTCTTTATCTTCTAAAGACAATAATTGCTTCAAGAAGTATTTCAAACTATCATAATCTGTTTTTACTTTGAAGTGTTTTCCTATTAGGTAAGGGAAGCATTTCTTAATTGCATGTAGTATGGTCACATTTATTTTTCATTTATGGTTTGATTAAGTTTTTTCCTTTAATTTGGATGCTTTCAAAGGCAAGGGGCCTTCCTTCTTGCATTCAAACTACACTGATGACATGGCCTGAAGCATCACAGTCCACAATAATTCTTTTTGTGAAGTTAGGTGTGGCCAAGATAGGAGTTGTACACATAGCCTCCTTAAGTTTTTCAAAAGATTTGGTTGCTTCTCGAGTCTAAGAAAATTATTCCTTCTTTAATAATACTATTAGAGTTGCTTCTATTTGACCATAGTTCTTGACCAACTTGAGGTAATATCCTATCAATCCTAGGAACTCCTTGTTGGAAACACCTACCACACTTAGAGGGGGGGTGAATGAGTGTGGGGCTCTTTTTCCCAAAACTTCCCTCTTGCACAAAAAATCATCAATTAGCATTCACCATTTATTCATTACCCATTGTTGTCATTTATANAACAAGTCATCACCACAATGAACACAAAGAGCACAAGATGCATGTACAATTTTCTTTTTATTACAGACTACAATCCTTGGGGTTTATCAACAACAACTGAATAGAGTACAACTCTACAAGAGCACCAGCTCTATATGCAAGACTCAGCTTGCATTATCAGCACCAACTGAGATGAGGCAACAATCCTCAACATATATCAATCTGTACCATAAGCAAGAGCATCAACCATTTACCAACCAGTGCCAAACAACCTGCAATCAACCTGTACCATAAACAAGTGCATCCAACCATGTACCAACTTCCAAGTATATACTAATCATGTGTCAACCACTCATCAACAATGACTCATCAATATGTACCAACATCATCAACTATACACCTCATGTATGTGCCAACTCATCAACTGTTT
>JASDQU011028509.1:5125-17033 GCA_032191745.1 Picea mariana | reverse complement strand
TTCAAGGGTTGTGTTTATTGATAATTTGTTTGCATTTTAAAGGTTGTTTCATATGGGTAAACAGAGTTATGTAGAGGATTCAAGTCCTAAGTGTAGCACCTTAGATAGGATGTCCTGTATTCAATTAAAGGTCAATTTATTTTTACCTTGTTTGAGGGAAGCAGTTTGCATGGAATGCAATAGCTGGATTCTCGAGACATTACTTCATCGATGGATAATCGCGTCATTTAATTGAGGTACTTGGAAAAATAATTGTTGTGTCAAGGATTTATTGTGATGTTCGATTGTTTTAGTAGTATGTTTTCCCTTACATTGTGTTGACTTTCCTATTGGGTGCCTAGGGCATAATATTCTTGTATTTTGACAGTCAGTTTGGTCTCCTAGCGCATTGGATCCCTCTTGGGTTGTTTGTCTAGATAGTTCATGTTGCGCCAGGATTACTGTCACTCCTATCGCCTTGGGATAGATTGATTCTTGAAGAGGGGATTGTTTCGCACCCTAATGGATAGATGTGAATGATCACCTAGCTAGAGACTGAGCTTCCTGATGCGGGCGTTCATTCGTTGTAATTGAAGTTGGTGCTAGGTTGTAACACCTTAATGTGTTTTGGTTTTGCACGCCGTAGAGGTTTCTAGTTACTGGACGTCAAGGCCATTGTGTCGGGATTGTGTATGTTTTCCTTTAGCCTGTAGGCATTGTCGTGTTTGTGTCAGGTGGGTAGTCATTTCTATCTATCTTTGATTTTTGCATGTTTCACCCAGTTGCTCGATGTTATTTTGTGTTGAGTCGTGGTTGTTCATTTCCTGATCTCCTTGCATGATGTTCATCGTCAGTTGGTGTGGTTTAACTGTTGTTGTCATTGCCTTTCTGACTTAAAAAATAATAATAATAATATTTCCTTCGTGTTGCATCATGTGTAGTCGTAATGATGGGGCATTACAGGCCACTAGTGCATTGGATGCATGTTTTGTGGAGTGTCGAGTGCCTTGCAGAGAGGACAGAAATTGCAGAATTTGCGTACCCTTCTTGTCCAAAATTTCCAAATGGAATCGTAAGTCGTCCAACTCCTTGCGGACCTCAAACACCGGGTCTTGCAGAATCACAAGGTTGTCTTGAAAACTTGTGCAGGTGACACAATCCAAACATGAGTGTGGTTGGTCTGGCGGTTTCTCCTGGTGCATGGAGGTGTCTTCCTCAGGAGACTAGATCGGTTGTGAGTGCACTAGTGGTGGCGTAGAAGTTGAATTATCAGGTGAATTTGGTGGGATGACCAAGGTTGGTTGCAAGGAAGAGGCCAGGTTCAGGGGAGAAACCAAATGAATTCCCCAGGATGTCGAACCACTCGACTTAGCAAGCCCATGGTGAGGACAAAGGCGGGAGGTTGCTTTGGCTCTGAGAGCACTAGCCAAAGGAAGAAGGTGAAGAAGGCAGAGAGTTGTGCAAAGGTGCAGGGGAAGGTTGAGGCTGAATGGCCATGCGTGGCCTATTTTGGTACCAGTCTGGGCCTCACTTGGATTTCCCCCATAGTCAATGCATGGCCAAAAAAAAAGGAAGGTAAGAAGGCACTAAGAACTGGCTAACATAATAGGTAAGAACCAGGGAGGAGTGCAGATCGAGTGGTGGCTATGCTGGGAAGAGGAAGAACTGATGGACCAACCTAGGAGTGCCATGGTATGAATAGTGCTGAAGGGGGAAGATGCACAGGCACAGAGGTGACCACCATAAAGGAGGCTCCATTGATCAGACGAGGAGATAGAGAGGAGCACGCTCGAAGAGTTAATGACTCTCTGGTTGGAGTGAGGCCTGCATAAATTCATGGTGTGAGAGGAGGGGAGGTGCATGCACTAGTCACATGGCTGGTACTGCGCTCGAAGGAGTCATCCCCTCCACTTGGACACTTGTCCTATACTAACACCCCATTCAGGGANTCATCAAATAAAAAAAATAAATTATTTAATATGGGGACTCAAAATTGGGTTATTACATTCAGTGATGGGACTTCCTCCAAAGAGAGACATTTGTTTCACAATTGATATTTTACTTATATATACACTAGTGTCTAATACTTCTTATAGAATGAGCAGCTCAAAATTATTGGAGCTGGAAATGAAATTACAAGAGTTGTTGGAAAAGGGATACATTTAGCCAAGTGTATCTCCGTGGAGATAACATGTGTTATTTTTGAAAAATAAATTGGGAATTTTAGACTATGTATTTATTATAAGAACCTAAATAAAGATACACTGAAGAACAAGTACATATTACTATGAATTAATGGTTTGTTTGACCAAATGAGAGGAAGAAAATTATTTTCAAAGATTGATTTTAGGTCTAGTTCTCATCAAGTAATAATTAAGGAGTAATACATTCATAAGGAAATATTTATAATAATTTATGACCGCTATGAATTTGTGGTGATTCCATTTGGTGTCATTAATGCATTGACTACATTCAAGTGTCTCATGAATAGTTTTTTCAACAAGTACTTGGATAAATTTCCACTATTTTTCTTGAATGAAATTCTTATCTATTATAAGAATGAATAAGAGTATGAGAAACATTTTAGAATGGTTTTGAAAGTTCTATGAGAACATAATTTGTATACAAACTAATAAAATGTGACTTCTATCAAAAGAAAATTCACTATTTAGGTCACATTATTTCAAAACAAGGAATATTTGTGCATCCAAAAAAGATTGAATCCATAGTGAATTGGCACAATATGAAGAATGTAACAAATGAAAGATATTTTATGGGTCTTGCTAGTTATTACAAAACATTCATTACATGTTTTTCCAAGATTGCACACCTAAAAGATTTCAAAATAAGGGGGTTAAATATGAATGGACATAAATACATGAGAACATCTTTCAACTATTGAAGAAGCTTCTCACTAGTGCTCCATTTCTAAAAATTGAATATTCTCACAAAGATATTGTTGTGCATACATATTCTTATTGAGAAGGTATAGGTGGAATTGTTATGCAATTTATTCATGTACTATTTTATTATCCATGAAAATTGAAATAATATGAGAAAAACCATGTTACCCATGACTTGGAACTTATTGTAGTGCATGATTTGAAAATGTGGAAGCATTATTTAATGTGTAAAATATTTGAACTTAGAATTGATCATAATACGTTATGACCCAATGGGGGGCATATATGGGGATAAATGTACATGTAATATGTAAATATATATGTAATATGGCCGGCCTAATAGTAAAGGGGCTTCATGCATAGTGTGTGAATAGGTATATCTAGAGAGGTCATGTATTCATTATTGAGAATAGGTGGATTGTGATACATGAATGTATTTGGTTATGTGGAGGAGGTTCTCCTATTGTTTAAGGATTTATTGTGTACATTATATCTGTTATCTATATTGGAGTTGTGATCCATGCTCACATTATGTACATAGTGTGCACTTCTATTCTATTATGATATTTTAAGCATTCAGATCATTACATTTGGAATGAGAGCATTGATCCTAGGGTTTTGTTTGTTCAAGCGAGTCATCTTGGAATTTTAGATATAATTTTTTTTTGGAATACTTCGGATATCAAAACTTGGAGGTTATTTATAATACATAGCAACACACTTTTGGTACCAATTTTATCTTTTGGGTCACTACACTTTCAGAGATATACCATGTGGAATACAAGGTTTTTGACTAGTCCTATAACTAGTCTCAAACATGTGTTCCAGGTAAAAGAATCATATGTTTTTAAGAGAGGATCCAAATTTAGCGAGACTAGTTGCATGTGAAATAAGACAGTCCATATTATTTCAGGTACAATTTTTAAAATCATGTCATTTAAAATGGAAGCATGATATTCTGTACAATTTCTCTCTCTAGGAAAGGCCAAAAATCAGCAAGGTTTGGGAAAGTTACCATAGATTTCATTTGGAACATCAAACTTTGGTTAGATCCATGGAATTGAAGAGAATACATTTAAAAGTACTAAAGGAACAAAGTTTAGACTCACAAGGGCCTAAATTTCATCAATATATCAGAAGGAAGGTCGACCAAAAGGACAGACTCCAAATCATGGTTTCAAAGGTACGCTCACTTAAAACTATCAGAACTTTTGATTGGAATGTTTCACTGAGATGATTCAAAAGGAATTGGAAAGACAAAACATATAATATTATATAGGAATATGTATTATAACTTTTTGAGATCATTATTCCTAAGAATCAATGGAAATACCTTACTTTAGTGGAAATGAAGATGAAGATGAAATCAATCCTATGGAATGGTTGAGGATAGTAAATAAATATGGCATAAATTATTTAATGGTAATAAATTATTTTTTTGGTGAAGATTGTAAGTGGTGGATGAGTATTGATCATGATACTAGACTAAACATCACATGGAAAAAATTTGAAGAACTCTTCTCAAATAAATGGATTAGGGATACAAAAATGGATGAGATGCATAAAAATCAAGTGGAATTAAATGAATCAAAATAAAATGTCTCAAAATTGAAAAATTATAATGAGGAGCTAAGAAAACATATTACAAAGAAAAGCGATGACTTCACCAAGATGAAATCCCTTAATGAATCACTCATTAATGGGGTTAATAACTTAAATCAAGAAAATAGTAGCAAAGCAACGTGGGAAAATGATTATTCAAGGAAAGAATTGAAAAATAAAGATGAAGAGATATGTAGATTATGAAACCATAATAAAAAATTATTGGATGAGGTTAAGAGATTGAAATAAAAAAAGAATAATTACCAAAATCAAGAAGAAACAATGATCTTGGATAAAGAATCTACCAAAATAATTGAAGAGGAAATTTTGCAATAAGGTTGAGGTATCCCTAAATAACGATGAGGTAAAATCAGAAATGAAATCCAAAATTGAAGAAGGACATTAGAATTTGATAAATGAGGTGACATTGTAGCTTCAAAAGGAGAAAGAAGACAAGATTAAACAAGGTCACTATAATATACTTGAAGAAGTTGAACTTCATCTAGAGGATGTACATGCCAAATATGATGGTATTATCTCCAAGGATAGAGTAATCAAAGAACAAGAAAAGAGGATAGAGGATTACATTGTCTCTTAAGAGAATATAGATGAAACATGTGTGTAGACAGTGAAGACAAAACATCAAATTTGAAACCATATTGACACCCTTATTATCATGAAAGATTTAAAGGAAGACAAGAAGGTGCATATCAATATTATCAAGAAAGAAGATGGAATAATGATCAATATTCATGGAACAAGGCATCACAAAACCATTATTCAATAAGATATTATCATAGAACAACATCTACTACAAATTGGAGAAGATTCAACAACAATACATGGAATCAAGGGAAACAAAATTATGCAACAACTAGCCACCAAGAATTACAACTGAAAATAATTGATTTTGGATGGATGGATCATGATCAATGAAAAGAATAAATAAGGAACATAAGAAAATCATATTACTTGGTTTCATCACATGTGAACACTTTAATTGCAAAGATTTTAGGACAAAGATTTTTGAAGGAGGGTACTATGTTATGACCCAAGGGGGGAATATATGGGGGTACATGTATATGCAATGTGTAAATATATATGTAATAGGGTCAGCCTAATAGTAAAGGGGCTTCATGTGAAGTTTGTGAATAGGTATATATAGAGAGATCATATATTCATTATTTAGAAGATGTGAATTGTGATGTATGAATGTATTTGGTTATGTGGAGGAGGTTCTCCTATTGTTTAAGGAGTTATTGTGTAAATCATATTTGTTATCTATATTGGAGTTTTGATCCATGATGACATTTTGTACATGGTGTGTACTTCTATTCTGTTATGATATTTTAATCATCTGGATCATTGCATAATAGTTTGAAGTATTTATTTGAGAAACCACACTTAAATGCTAGACAAGCTAGATGGATGGAATTTTTGTGTGAATTTGATTTTGAAATCAAGCACATAAAGGGAAAAGAAAATAAACTTGTTGATGAAATGAGTGGAGATTCATGTGGTAGCAATTATCATTTGCAAAATAAATTTAAGAAGAGAGTTATTGACTATGTTTCTAAGGATGAACTCTACATTCAAATCAAATGTGGATCACAACTAGAGGAATTAGAAAAGAAATTTAAATACTACAAAATGAATGATGATGGGATTCTTATATATCAAAATAGAATGTATATGCCAAACTCTTTATATTGGAGAATAATTATCATGGATGAAATACATAGAATTCCATATTTTGGCATCCAAGATACCAAAAAATAATTGCTATAATAAGAAAACAATACTTTTGGCCTAGGATGAAGAAGGATGTTGTAAAATACATTTCCAGATGCATGAAATGTCAACAAGTTAATGTTGAACATAAACATCCAATAGGTTTATTGCAACCTTTTCCAATTCTAGAATGTAAATAAAACATAGTAACTATGGATTTTATTACCAAGTTAACAATTATATCAAGACAACATGATTCATCATGGTTGTGGTGGACAATTATCTAAAGCGCCACATTTTATTCTTGTTAATTTCTTTCACAAGACTAATGATATAGAAAGTAATTATAAGGAAAATATCAATATTGCATGGGTTATCTAAAGAAATTCTATTAGACATATATATTAAGTTTAAGTCCAAGTTTTGGAAGAGTATTTTTAAACACTTGGAAATACAAATGAATTTTAGTACTACTTACCATCCATAGATAGATGGAGATACTGAAAGAGTAAATCAAGTGATTGAAGACATGCTTTACTTGTATGTGTTGGAAAAACCATCCAACTGGGAAGATTATGTACACATGGTAGAGTTTTGATATAACAATGGGCATCACGTATTAATGAATATGAGACCATTTTAATATTTATATGGTAGAAGATGCAGGACACTAGTGAGTTGAGATAATTTGGTAAACACAATTGTTCTTGGGTTAGAAATCCTTAATTTAATTGAGTAGGAAGTTGATAAAATTACAAAAAAATTGAAGGCAACCCAAGATAGAAAACAAATATATGTAGATAAATATAGACTACATAAATAATTTCATGTTGGGGATCATGTTTTCCTATGAATGAAACCAAGGAATAGTTCCTTGAAGCTTGGAATTTGTGCCAAGCTAGCACCAAGAGTTTTTGGGCCTATTTAAAGTAATGATAGGATATGACCAATTGAATATAAACTTGCATTGCTTGCTAACGCTAAAGCTCATGATGTTTTCCGTGTTTCTTATATTAAGAAATATGTACATGATCCTAGCCATGTGTTTGATCGGGATGTGATCTAAATGGAACCAAAGGGAGAGCTTAAAATATATGAATTGTGCATCCTTGATAGGAAAGTAACATTGCTTCGAAACCGAGACTTCATATAGGTAAAGGTGCAATGGAAGAAATTTCATCTATATGAAGCTACAAAAAAATTGGAGGATTCCATGAAGGAGGCATAACTGTTTTTTTATAGATTTTGAGCAACACCAAGGAGGTGTTATTCCAATGGAGAGGGTAATGTAATAACCCATTTTTAACCCCTAGCATGTATTAACTGAGATTATGTAAATGTTGTGTTAACATGGGAAATATTCCCTTCAACAGATAGGGGTTCTCTTTGATGTAAAGTACCAATTAGACTTCACATTGTTTGGGAAAGGAGACCCAGGCTGTATTTTGGCCTAAAAACCATTACTTTAGATGATGGGATGGTTATGGAATGGATGATGTAGTATGCTAATATTATTCATACCAAATGAAAACTAATCTAACCTATCCTATATAGGAGAATATTTTAACCAAAAGATAAAGATTAGTTATATGTTCCTATATATATTTTTGAAATAGAAATCTATTTAAGAAATATAGAAACACATAAGCATAAATAAAAGTGCAAACAAGAAAAGTATGTTAGAACTCCACCATTCACAATCTCCTATCTCCCAACTCAGAGCAACATATCACATGAGAAATATTGAATAACAACCATACAACCATTGTAGAATAGTTAACAATATAATAATATATCCTTACATTGGTATTAGTGACAAAATAAAAAATAAGAGAAGTTCACAACATACACAACATAACACCAATGCCCCTCTTCAAAAATGTCACTACATACTTCTTCTCGTTATAATTCTAAAAAAAGTTCTAAAAATTACAAACAACCAAAAGCCCCTTCTATAGTGAATTCATGGGTTTATAAAGCCTTCAAGATGTAACTATTTCTTGGCACTTCTTGACTTCCCCTTTGGTAGTTATAACATTTCAACTTCCTTTTCTTTAACTCTTTCTTAAAGACTATATGAGATTACACTTTATTTACAAAATATTTTTTGTCAACCTTGTTCCTTATCTTGAAAATGGGTGGCCCAAAATTCATGTTGGGAAGAAATAACTAGGACATGTTTGGAAATAAATTTCTCAAAAGAAACTTCATATGATATTAACTCCCTACACTTGGGATACTAGAGATATTACACACTCACCTAGTAATTATTTTTCCTAAGTTTTCTAGTCTAATGTTGAGGGCACTATCCATATATGAGAATATTCCCTACAAAATAGGGCGCCTCTTATAAAATTGGACGCCTTCACTCTTCAATTTTGACTCATTTAGACTAATGGAGGAAACTCATGCAACTCATGCATGGAAACCTCAGTTTTATCACCAACAATAGCATGCTCACCTCAGTTTTATCACCAACAGTAGCATGCTCACCTCAGTTTTATCACTAGGAGAGGCAAGTGTGCATATCACATGCATGTGGCCATGAGGTCACATATCTAGTGCATGCATGCGTTTCTCTCACCTCCAGATGTGTGACTCATATAACTGATGATTGTATGGACAATTAACTAGGACTAGGTGGCATATAATGTGGTATATAAGTCCAGTTTATGTCAATGAGTGTCTAGATCTCTCTAGATGACTACTATGGTGCATTATTTACTCATGTAGCCTATATATATTGTAAATTATTCACTCTTTGAGTGTGGATTAGAGTTAAAAAAAATCATTATTATGTATCTGTGTGTGTGTGTGTGTGTGTGTTTATTTTGCAAGATTTGTGTGAATTTTTCTAGCTAGGTTCTCTATGCAAGTTGCATGGATTCACCCAAACTTCACATGGTATCATATCCCACAAGTTTCTAGGAGCAAGGTGCACAGGCACTCATTTACAAGTATATGAGATTGAAGCAGTAAAAAATAATGGAATTTCCTCCATAAACACTTCTTATACCGCACAATTATTTTAAGTGGAAGCCAAATATTCTATTTCTTCTTAGATATAGAGGCCTATATAAAATAACCATGAAAATAGAAGGAGAGATTGATTGTGTCGATGAGAAAAATAATCTTTTCAACATATAAGATATGGATTTCAGACTTATCTACATGTTTGTTTCTCTTGAAATTCAGTATCATGTGATATCACTCTCAACACCAGACGAAGTATGGACCAAATTGGAGGTATTGTTTGGGATAAAGGAATATTGTGAAGAATGCATGAAGGATATTAACAAGACAAAGCCAACAAAAAATACACTGAAATAAAAATATTCTCATTTTGAAAATACTTATGCATGCACCATGCATGCATCTCAGAAGCCACATGTAGAGACTTCTGGATGTGCCATGCATGCATCTTAGGTGACACATGCATATAATTTTGCACACCCCGTGCATGCATCACAAGAGACACATGTAGAGACTTATGCACATCCTCTTGTTCTAGACATTCGAGATGATGTCTCCTCCAAATTAGATCAAATTTCATATTTGATTTTCAAATCTGATTAGGAAGATATTGATCATGTAGATCATGCACTAGATCAAAGACTCAAGTGGGCATAGTCCATCCTATTGACAATTTATTATCTTGAGGATGATCCTACCATTCCTATAAGGACGAGATCCCATTTTGAGGGAGATCCACATGTGATCATAGCCACATAACTAGTAATGTGCATGCATTGCTACATAGTTCTAACATCCAACCATTCAGCCTATGCAGAGGATGAAGGGAATCTGTATTGGAAAACTGCCATGAATGAACAAAATTTGGACCTTCTTATTTCCAATAAGAGAAAGATGATATATGCAAACATCTCATTGGTGCATATACTTCATCATATCCATACAAACATCTACATCTTAAAAAAAATATTCATCGATCATAAAATTTAACATTTGTGAGGTCTTGATGGAGTGAAGGACATAGTTTCTTAACAACTATCTTTCTTTCCTTAATTTTTTATGCATTGTACTTTGAGGGGAGTTTTTAACCATGAGGTTTTTCCTCTTTCCTCTTTTTTTAGTGTTCATTAATTAGATGCATTGTAAAATGGGTACCTAACATGGACTTGTTTTTGGTACCCATTCTTTATTTACACCCTAGTAGTGTTAAGGAGGGGTGTTGTAGATATTACACACTCACCTAGTAATAATTTTTTCTAAGTTTTCTAGTTTGATGTTGAGGGTGCTATCCATAGATGAGAATGTTCCTTCTTAATAATATTACCTACAAAATAGGGTGTCTCCTATAAAATAGGGTACTTTCCCTCTTTAGTTTTGACTCGATTAGACTTCAGTTATACTAGTGTAGGCAACTCATGCATGGAAACCTCATTTTTTATCACCACTAGTTGCATGTTCACCTCAGTTGTCTCACCAGGAGAGCACATATCACATGAATGTAGCTTGTGCATATTTTGTGCATGGATATGTTTCTCTCACCTCCACATGTGTGACTCATTTAACTAATGATTGCATGGAAAGTTAACTAGGACTAAGTGGTAGATAAGGTGGTAGATAACTACTATTTCTGTCAATGCATGTCTAGATATCTATAGATCACTAATATGGCACATTGGTGACTCATGTAGCCTATATATATTGTAAATTATTCACTCTTCGAGTGTGGATTAGAGATAATACAATTCATTATTTTTTCTCTCATTCTTGCTTCTCTCTCTCTCTATTTATTTTGCAAGCTTTGTGTGAATTTCTATACATAGGTTCTCTATGCAAGTTTCAAGGTTTCACCCAAACTTCACATGGGCCCCATTTTTATTTTTAATATAATTAGGAAATAATTAGTCAAACATATCCATTTAGAAGGGCCAACAATGTGTTCCTTTATAACTTCTTTAGTAATTTTGTTAAGAACCAAATATCAATATAGCATAGAAAAACCTCAGAATAAGTACTCAAGACCTTGAAAAAGAGAGAAATTCAGATAATAAGCCTATTCGAGGGGGAAACCTACTTAGGTCCACATAAATGTACAATTACAAGATGATTCCAAATGAAAATGTCTCCTTGGTATATATAGGAGACTAGGAGGTATAATTACAATTAATGGACTAAAGCTGACATAAATAAAATAACATTACTAATGTAATATGCCCCAATTAAGGGGTAATGAGCCATTATTTAGGGCTTCACATGCCCCTCCCCTTGAGACAAGTGTTGTCCACAATGCTTGAGTAACTATGGATGCTTATGTATAAAATACTCATCTTCCCAAGTGGAATCTTCAACGGGTAGTTTCCTCCATTCAATGAGATACTCTGAAATGGATCTATTCCTCAGTTGGCAAATTATTGTGTCAGTAATGGCTTCAGGCTCCAATATAATTTTTCCTTCCTTGTCAAGTTCTGACAATATAGTTTGAACTAGGATCTTGTCACCTATAACCTTCTTTAAGCATGAAATATGGAAAACTGGGTGTACTCATGAAGATGCAGGCAACTCCAATTTGTATGCCATAGTACCAATATTTTACAACACCCTATAAGGGCCATAGTACATTGGTGATAATTTATTATCCTTCTTGGCTTGCTTGAGGGACATTTGTTTGTATGGTTGTAGTCTTAAAACCACCCAATATCCTACTTCAAAACTTATTTCACTAC
>JASDQU011028507.1:32447-52091 GCA_032191745.1 Picea mariana | reverse complement strand
AGTTTCAACGATGTGAGATTTCCAATGAAAATGGAGGACAGGTAGTGTCATCGTCAGAGTATGGGATCAAAGCGTCCAAGTGTTGCGAAACAACAAAGTTCCAACGATGATAAGGTATAGGGCGTCGTCATTGGGGGAAGTGGAGTAGTATGGATAAAAGAAATAGGATAAATCATGACAACGATTAGGATAGGTGGTATGTGTCACATTAGCACCACATTAGGTGGCAAAAGTGAGAGGGGGGTTACATGAGTGCCACGTAGAAATGGGCTGAGGAAATGTTAGTGAAGACTTGGAAATTTTGGGATGCCATAACTTTTGATCCAGAACTCGGATTTAAGTATGGTTAGACTCATTGGAAAGATATTGAATATAATAATCCAAATATGAGGTTTATTTAGAGAAATTAATAGAATAAAATAAAGGGAAATATTAATAAATAAATTGAAGGATGAAAGGGAAAGAAGATCGAAGGATTCCCCCACATGCATCTCAAGTCTGGAGCAATTGTGAAGAAATGATATCATGCCAACCTATTCCTGCAACCATAGAAAGAGATGAAATAATTTATGTGACTAAAAGGACACTCACAAATACATGAGAAACATACTAATTCCTTTCCTTTAAGAAAAATTATGAACAAGTACTAAAACTGAAGAAAATGAGGAGAGGTTTTTTAAAGGAAATCATCTATGATCTGGATTAAATAACTATCATGATAGCTTCATGCACCTAATCTCCCACACATAGAAATGTTTAATGAACTCATGATTAAAGTTAATATTTGTCCAATATATGAGAGTATAAAGATGAAGATGTGAAGAACCACATGCTAGTAGGAGTATGTTGACTTTGAATAAGTAACTTAGAAAAATAAAATTAATAACCAACATCAAACTCATTCAATACATGCACTAGTTTATCGAACCATATAGTCACATAATATTCATGAAGACATCCAAAATTATAAGATCAAATTAGACAATAAATCACTATCAAACACAATCATCAATAAAGATCAAACCCCCAAACTCCCTTGAGGTAGGAAAAGAAATAACATTAGGCTCAAGTAGTAGAGGATTAGGTTATAGGATTGAAATTTTATTAGGTGGGGCCTTTCCTTTCACTTGTAAAAGGAAAAGTAAAGGTGGTTTGTTGCAGCCACAACAAACCCTAGGGGAATAATCCAAATTGTATAGAGAACTACAAGATGGAGAGAAAAAAGGGTGAATTAATAATATTTGATACACTTATTTATGTCATGATAAACATGGAAATATGATTTTGACTTTGATTATTTAATGGAAATAATAGATTGTTGAATATTTTCACTTCTCAATACAGATACTTTCCTTGATTGTGTTGGATTTAGTGATTGGGGCTTACTTTAAGGTTCAACATGTATCAAGACAAGGAAATTATATGAAAAATTTAGCATATTGATAGGGTGATTATACATACCCCTAAATTGTCATCCTTTTCATTGAAATAATAGGAAATGATTGTCGAAAAAAAAATTGGTATCTTGATGACAACCTATCACTCATAGTATTAAAGATCCAGCGTAGGATGACAAACTTGACCCAATAGATCCATGTGCTATATGGATGTTTTGATTATAATTCCTTCTTTAGAGATAAAATCTATTATTCACTATGTATTTATGTAGGATAGTAAATTTGATTTTGTTGATGAATCATGATAAGAATTCTCTTGATATTTATTTACCCTACATGTGATATGTGTTGATATAATTATCATTTTCATGATTTTATTATATTATGTTATGATAACATGTGGTTCCATCTATTATGGTGATACAATGTTATATCTTTGATAAAGATAAGTCGAGGTTAGATTTATTTTCACAATATCTCTTGATGTGATGACATGATGTAATTGCATGGAAATATTTTATGATAAGATCTTTATGATGACATGTGAGTGTTATCATGTGGATTACTCTATAAGTTGATATTATTATTATAAATAATGCATTGGTTGCATATTGTGAGGTTTGATTGTTAGGTTATCCACCATTGGTCCAAGAGGGTTGTTTTATTTGATGATCTCATGGGATCCCATAACAAAAAAGGAGAATATTACAAGTATATTATTATGGGTCGGGGACAACTCAAGATACTACTTATGATAGTAATTCTTATGCATTGTATTAGAGTTGTGATGGTGAAGTCTTGAAGAATGGCTAGAGTGTTGCTCACTAATGGTTTTTGGGGATTGGAATTCTATGCCTGGGGCTTGTACCTAGTAGATGTGGAGGGATTTGAGGTCATCCTTTTGAGATGTGTAATCTATTTGAGTATTGTACTAGATTATGACTTAGGTAGATGAGGTCTTGAGCCTTAGGGATCTATATATACAGAGAGGATTTAAACTTGGTTTCTAAATTCGGGAGGAAATATAAAGAGTACTTGCACTTCCCCAATGTTGTGATATGGACTTTCAATTCTTGTTGCAGTCACTTGGATGGATTTATACTAGTCCATTATAGAGTGTTGTGGAAGATATGGGGATCTAATAGAGGGTGTTATGGAAGATACATGGAGAGAATAAAAACCTATAAGTAACATTATTAATGTTAACTTCAAGGTGAATTTACTTGAAGGGAGGGAGTATGGCATGCCCCATACTATTATTAAATATATGAATAAGTAATAATAATAAAGAAGTATAATAATTATCCTAAATGGATTATAATAAGTACTTAAAAAAAAAATTGGGTAATAAAAGAAAATGCTACAATAAGTAATGACAATTTAGTAAGTTTTAAACTTGTCAAGTAAAGCAATGCATACATATTCTTAAGAAGAAAAGAAATTAATCAATGGACCATACACACAATACACAAAGATTTACACTGGAAACTCTTAACCGAGAGAAACCATCCTTCCTTGGTGTCGCACCTTTCAACTCTTCATTGTATTAATTTCACCATTCACAATACAATATATACAATATTTTAGGTATTTCATAGCTACCAAAACCTTGATCCCTTAATCCACAATTAATTTAGAAAAACTCTAAAAATAGCAAAAACCGCCCAAAAAAATAAATCGGGGCACTTCCCTAAACCTTGTCGGCTCTGGACTACTGCCCAGAGATGAATGTTGCATGTAACTAGGGGGGGGGGGACCTGGGACCTCCCCAAGAAAGCACTCAGTGCACACAACACAAAGAGAGAAGAAATTTGGGATCATCAGACGTAGTTGTCGAATCTGATGCACCCACACACACACATGCAAAGAATATAACACATACCCAACATTCTCCCACTTGTTGTTTTCTTTGCATACAGGGGTTCACAAGATTACATAGTCAATAATCTAGGGCAACAATTCCCTTTGTTACTCTACACCAGGAGAACTTCTCTATGCTCACAAACTTTGTCAATGAATCTGCAACATTCTTCAAAGTGTCAAACTTTTCGAGAAACACCTTATTTTCTTCAACCATGTCTCTCACAAAGTGATACTGAACATAAATATTCTTTGTCTTAAAATGATAAGAAAGGTTCTTTTCCAGGAATATTACACTCTGACTATCATAATCTAATCTCACTGCTTGTTGTAGAAACCCAATACCTTAACACAATTTCTATAACCATACTGCTTCCTTGCTTGCATGACTCACTGTCATGTATTCAACTTCTATAGTTCAGAGTGCCACTACAACATGTCTTTTTCTCATCCAACTGATTGCTCATCCAAATAGGTTAAACACATACCCACTTTTAGATATTCTACGATCTAGATATCCAACCTAGTCTGCATCAACAAACCCATGTATGTCCAACAAGCTATCCAATCTCGGTCTTCCTTGGTAGCACAATCCATAACTAGTAGTACCACGTAAATAACCGAAGATCCTTTTTACTTTTATCCAATGCTCCTTCCCTGTTTTTGACATATACCTGCTCAAAACTCCCACTACATGTGCAATGTCTGGTCTAGTATAGACCATTGCATACATCAAACTACCAACTTCACTAGCATATGGAACATGGGACATGTCCTCTTCTTCTTCTTGTGTCTTGGGACACTGATTTGCAGATAACTTAACACCTATAGGAATAGGAACCTTGATCGATTTACTTCCATGTATATTAAATCTCTCCAATATCGTCTCAACATATTTTCTCTGATTCAGCCATAGTTTCTTGTTTGCACAATCTCTTTTAATATCCATTCCCATAATGAAGTTAGAAGTACTGATATACTTCATGTCAAATTCGGAGGACAACTGGGATTTCACCAGCAAAATGTCATCAACATACAAGACTACACAAATGAAGTGATTGCCAAACTGCTTGGAATATACATAGTGAACAACCCTGCTTCTCACAAATCCAAATCCAAGGATGTATGTATCAAACATTTAGTACCACATCTTAGGTGATTGCTTCAGACCACATGGTGACTTCTTTAGCTTACAGGCCAATTCTTTCTTTCCCTTCACTACAAATCCTTCTGGTTTCTTCATGCATATTTATTCTTCCAGATCCCCATGTAGGAATGATGTATTCACATCCACCTATTCCACTTCAATATCCAAATAAAAAACAATAGATAAAAGAAAAATAATAGAAGTTAACCTGGAAATATGAGAAAAAATCTCACCAAAGTCAATTCCCTCTACTTGGGAATAACCTTTTTCTACTAACCAATCTTTGTATTTCCCCACTTTTCGTTTTGCATTAAACTTATTCTTAAACAACTATTTTCTACCAACATCTTTTCTTCCAGCTGGCAACTCAACTAGATCCCATGCCTCATTCTTATCTAAGACATCCATTTCTTCAACCATGGCCTTCTTCCAAAGTTTACTATCCTCTGAATTCACTACTTCCCTGATAGTTCTGGGATCATCATCAGTAATAGAAAAAGCAAAATGAAAATGAAAATCAGGTGGTCTATCAATTTTTTGTTTCCTTCTTTCTCTCATGGATCTCCTCAATATTGGGGTATGAGGTTTTTCTTCTTCTGCTTCATCTTCCTCAGTTGATTAATATTTTGCATCATCTAACTCAAACTCTATTTTCTCAGGCTCTTCTTGCCTTGGTAGGAATTCCTATTTGGGAACATCTTTCACCTCTCTAAAAGCAACATCGCGTTTCTAAATATCCTTCTTAGTTTTTGGGTTCCAAAGCTTATAACCTTTCACACCATCTTTATAACCAATACAAATACACTTTTCAACTTTATTATCTAGCTTAATCCTATTTTACTTTGGAACATGTACATAAGCATTGCAACCAAACACTCTGAGATGTTCAAGAGAGGGCTTCTTACCATTCCATACCTCATGTGGATTTTTATCATCCAACATTGATGAGGGTGATAAATTGCCTAGGTAACATGGTGTACCTATTATCTCTTCCCAGGATTCATGTCCTAACTTGGCACCACTAAGCATGCTCCTTGATTTTTCCATAAGTGTCTTGTTCATTATTTCTACAACTCCATTCTGTTGAGGTGTGTATGGATTAATCTTCTTCCTTTTTATACCACACTTCTTATAGAATTCTTCGAATTCATTTCCACATAATTCTCCACCATTATGTATCCTCAATACCTTTATTTTATTCTCTATCTGATTTTCTACTAGAGCCTTAAACTCTTCAAATTTATCAAATACCTCATATTTCTTTCTATGAAAATAAATCCACGTGTTCCTTGAGAAAAATCTATGAATGAAACATAATACACAGATTTACCTAGTGATGGAACATGCATAGGTCCAGACACATCATTATATATCAACTCTAAGATCCCCTTTTCTCTTGTAGCACTAGATGAAAATATTACTCGATTTTGTTTTCCATATATACAATGTTCACAAAAATCAAAATCCAAATTGCAATTAGACATACCTTCAACCACACCTTTACCGTTTAGTGTTCGAAGGACCTTTTCTCCAATATGTCCCAGTCTTTGATGCCACATCATGGTATTCTTTCCAGGGACAATATTAGTCTTGTCTTCTTTATTTCTTTGCTTAGGGACAACAGAACTATTGCACCCATTATTATAAGTTCTTCCCAACAACTTGTAAAAAGTTCCACACTGGACTCCCCTCATTAACAACATTGCTCCTTGTATCATCTTGCAAGTTCCCTTTCCCAATATAGTATCCACGCCTGCATCATCCAACTTTCTTACAGATATTAGGCTCCTGGCTAGTTTTGGAATGTGAAGAACTCCAGGGAGAATTCTAATACTTCCATAGTTTAGTAATAAATTAACCCTTCCACGTCCCATGATTTTGGTTGTCGAGTCATCTCATGGGAATACATCACCACCATCATTTTTTTCATATTCACAGAACCACTCCCTATGAGGAGTCATATAATATGACACACTTGAGTTAATCAACCATACACCATGGTCCACATGTGTACCTATAGATTCCAAGTAAGCATCAACTCCTTCTTCAGTGGAGGTTTTCGCATATGTGGAAGAGGTATTATCAGATCCCTTTGGTTTATCAACCTTCTTAGACTTGCAATATTTATTATTTTCCTAAAATTATTTCCTAGAGACTTATATCTACCTGTAGATTTAGATCTCCCCCTGAAGAATTACCAGGATTCTTGTCTTGGGTGTGACCTCTTACAAATAAATCATTTGTTCTCTGACCATCCATTCTTTTCTGCCTCATCTCTTCAGATAACAAGGATCCATCTACATCCTCATACTTCAATGCAGATTGAGTGGTACTACCAATTGATACAACCATATTATCCCAAGATTCTGGAAAAGAACATAACAAAGTAATACACTTATATTCTTCTGCAATCGTAATATTAACAGAGACAAGTTGACTTACCGTAATATTAAAGGCATTTAGATGTTTTGTCACAGAATCTCCATCTTCCATCCTAATATGATACAACTTCTTGCAAAGAAACAACTTGTTTACCAAGACTTTGATTGATACAAATTCCCTAACTTATCCCATAGTTCCTTGGCTGTAGATTCTCCCGAGACATTCAACAACACCGAATCTACCAGGCAGAGTTGAATAATACTCCTTTCTCTTCTATCCAATTTCTCCCAATCTTCTTTCAACATATGAGTAGGTTGTGTACCAGTATACTGTGTGCTAGTAGACTATATACTAGTACGATGTGTACCAAGATCCACAACGATCCATTGTTCTTTGTCTATAAGAAGGTCCTCCATCTTGAGCTTCCATAACTCAAAGTTTTTACCATTGAAATTCTCTATCTCGATTCTATAAGATCTTTCCATTCCTCTTTCTACACTCAAATCACCGCTGCAAAAGCTCCCACTAAACCCAATTTTATCACAGACCCAAGATAAACTTGATCTATCAAGACTGAGCCAAACCCTCAACAACAAAGTCGTCCCCCTGAAGTAAACAATGAGCTCTGATACCAAATGTAATTTTTAAACCTGTGAAGTAAAGTAATGCATACAGATTCTTAAGAAAAACAAAAATTAATAAATGGCTCATACACACAATACATAGAGATTTATGCTAGAAACCCTTAACTAGGAGAAAACCAGTCTTCCTTGGTGCCACACCTTTCAACTCTTCATTGTATTAATTTCATCATTCAAAATAAAATATATACAATATTTTATGTATTTTGTAGCTACCAAAACCCTAATTCCTTAATCTGGGATTAATTTAGAAAACTGCTAAAAATAGAAAAATCTGCTAAAATAGCAAAAACTACCCCATACAAAAATCTGGGCACTGCCTTGAACATTGCACGTAACCAGGGGGGCCAAATCTGGGACCCCCTAGGAAAGCACCCGATGGACACGACACAAAGAGTGAAGGAAGTTGGGATCATCAGATGTAGTTGTCGAATCTGAAACGCCCACACACACACATGCAAAGAATATAACACATACCCAACAAATTTATGGAGAAACCATAAAAGTATAACAAAGAATTAAATAATGGATCCTAGGGATTGAGTTATTTACCATGGATGGATTCTATATAAGGATGGAGAAGGAGAAAAGGACATCTCATTTTTCTTGGTAAATTTGAGGACAAGGATAAGAAGAGATGACATAGTAGGGGATTGAGAGCCCAAGGGGTCTCAACCATGATCACTGATGGGTTGGTTGGGAGGAGAGTCATCACCAACACTCTATTGTGGCATGTAGTGTCAAGTATTGGAGTGTCATAGCTAATTTAAATCCTTCATTATTTAGGTAAGTTATTGTCGATGTTTATATTGGTTAAAATCCAAACAACAATGTCACAAGGATAAAATATGCCCCTGCATTTTTATAGAGGTAGTAATCCTTTGTATTTTCTAAAAGATAATCTTGATATCCTCAAACTAAAATATCAAAATGAAACAACAATAATTAGCAAAATCCAATATTTATCGCTCAATAAAATACAAAGTACTAATGATTGAAAAATAATATATTCACAAAGAAAATTCATGAGAAGAAGACCAATAATATTTCAAAGACTATGATACAATATATGCAAAATATTTTATATAAATAAATAACCACATATGAAAAATAATATAATTCTCACATCCATCACAGTATCAAAATTTTGATCACATTCATAAGAAGGAAAGAAACATATCCACAATTGAGAGAAATTTAAAAGAGTATTTCATTCAAAATAAGAAAGAATATGATAGGAAAACTTCAAATATCTTATGCTCAATAAGTCCGAGTTCAAGATATCATTAATGTTTAACCCTGAAATAGTTCTCTGAGATTTTCAAAAATAAAAATAGTCTTTAATAGTATGAAAATAAAAATAACATTCATCCAAATGGACTAGAATTTTTCCCCTATGGACCATAAAATGAAAGTGTAATAAGGATGAACCTTAAAAGAACAAAGAAAAAAGAGATCAGAAATCAATTATATTTTCTCAAGAATGATATGACAGAACTGGATGATTCTTGAATAAGAAGAGAAAAAAATAGATAAATTATGAACGATGTGATCAATTTACTCACTGTGATGGATTTTCTCTCCTTCTATCTATGGGATGATGTCACTTTTGTATTCTCATGTGCTAGGATTCTTTTACCGTTTGTGACTGGAACTTCTTGATCTATTTCAGTTATTTTAATTAAAGCACTATTTAACCAATTTTCAATGTAATCCCTCATAGGTGTGACATTATCTATTTCTTGAATTTTATTTCAAATAATGAATCTTCTATCTCTAAGTATCCAATTGAAATTTAATGTAATGTTTCTTCTATGTCTTCATTCTTTTTCACATATATGACTAAACAAATTTCTACTTCAAATTCTGAATACTCTGTTAAAATGTGGAATTTATCGACTGATGCAGATCTCAATGATTCTATTTTATTTTCAAACTTCTCCTTACTCATAAATATAAAATATAAAATTATCTTTGAATCATCAACTCTGATTGTTCCAACTAGAATCAACTCAACTAACTTTAAATATGATTCTCACTTTTTCACACTTAAAGTGTCAAGATTAGCCATTATTTCCTTTAAACATTTAATTCTTTTAATCCAACATGCTTTTAATTGTTTAATGGGGACAAGGGAGGGTAAATATTCTTCTTTTCGTTTTAATTCACTCATATTTGAGACTTTCATAACAAAGGTGGTAATGACTCCTTTATAAAATTCTTCATTATTTTCTAAGTTCTCCTGTAGATATTGTCTCATGTTTGTCATCCTTAATCCTAAAGAAATGAAAATGTTTACCAGTTCCCAAGTCTTGATGACTAGATACACTCTCTTCTTAATATTTTCCACGACATATCTTCTGATTACATTAAGAAAGCTTGATGTCCCTATCAATCTTGAACTGGAATCTAGCATTTTGTCGAAGCTCTTCTAGGGTTGCACTGTAGCAATTGGGATGAAAAATATGGGAGGTGGCATTAGATAATTCTCCAATTCTATGACTCTTTATTTTAAATTGGTGTTTTCACTCTCCATTTCATTAACTGATACATTAAGGGCTTCACCTGTGACTTCATGAATTTGTACAATTTTTTATGGTGGAATTCCATTTAGGTCAACTTTTGAGCTAGAATTTCCTTGAATATTTTTTTTGAATGAGTTTTTATCAAAAACTAATTTTTTTGAATATTTATCAAACATAGCATTATATAGACTTATGGATTCTTCTTCAAATAGAATTGCTTCCTGCATGTCAATTTTTGTTGCAAATTTTCTACTTTCATGTACTCTTCATTCTTCATCGGGGAACTCTATATCTTCAATATTTACATATAGGTCCATGTCTTCAGGGGTGATTTCATCTTCAGGTTCAACTCCATTCACCTCTTGCAGTTTCTTTTTCCTTTTTCTCTTAGTCATTGGAAGCTTATGGGGTCACTCCAAATTTCCTTTAGGATGGTTTTTATCTCCTCTATTAACAAAATTATCAATTGTACACTTCTTTTGTTTCGGTACTACTGACTGAAAACTTGATTTGGGTTGGCTTCTTCTCTGGGATACATTAGGAGCAAAAGTAATACTTTAATTAACAACTCTTTCCCTTTGTTTATGTTGGTCAATAGTGCTAATAACATTCTCAATGTACTATGGTTTCTTTTCAACAAATACTGCTTGAGGATCCTAGTTGTTAGCTTCCTTTTCTTTGAATAAACATGAATTGGAAAGTGAAATAATTATATCAACATATATCATATGATCCATAAAAAAAAATTTAGGGTCAAACCCTTTAATTTCATTTTCTAACTTTAAGTTATATTGGTCAAAATGCATTGAAAATCATCAATATTTGAAATAATTCTCAATAGAATTTCCCCAATTCTCCAAGGAAAAGGGAGGAATTGCTTCTTTGTTTTTACATGAAATAAGTGAGCCCAAAATATATATTGTCTACACAATTTTATAGAAAATATATTATCAGACACATAATAGAAGAGATACAAAGGTCTTTCTCAAGAACAATAAATTATAATAACACTATAGTGTTCCATGAATTCAATGATTCCTTTTGTATCCAAGAAATTTTTTGTTTCTAAATATATCCTCAATGTTTTGAACCCAAATATAATTTTCTTGGAAGAAGAAACAAATGCATTATTGACTTCATAAAAATGATATGTAGCATTTTCTTTCCATAAGGTCAAGTACCACATCTGTACTCAGTCAATTTAACAATTAACTATTTTTCCCAAATTGAAAACCTTGAAAACATGATAGTAAGTGATAGAAAATATTAGGTATGAAGACATGTAAAAAAAAATTCCTCTTGAAATTTGATAATTTAAAAGATATTTCTCCAGAAATGATCTTTACCTAGTCGAAAATTGGTTTTTGATGAATTGTAAAATGTAAAATATATAGTGTCAGTTGGGGAATGGTAGGTGTGGATTCTTGGTGATATATATGGATGTTGGTGGCCTCCCAACTATTCCGACTGGCTCATTCTGGCAGTTTTCCAGTTCGACAGTATTTTCCTAGTTTCTAGGTCCCTAACTTTCGGGGCCATTTTGAGGCCCTAAACAATGTTTTTAGGGCTCACAACAGATAAAATATGTAGGGCTTGCCATTGGAAACATATGTGTTCCTCGAATATACCTTTCCAATCGGATATCTTGTTCCTAAAAAAAATATTATATGCAAAAGTTATGACCCTAGGAAGTTGATGTACTAACTTACCCAAATGGGGCCCACATGACTTTTGGCGCTTCATCTCCTAGGGTTAGGTTTTTGGATGTCTAGGGTTTTTGACATTCCTATTTATTGTAAAAATGCCTTGAGAGCCTCATTGTAATGGGCTTCTGTCGAATGAGCACAACCGTCACATCTCTTCTCAGAGATTATCCACCACCATTCTAGCAAGTTGGTTATTCTGTATTCAACTTATTTCCTTATTGAATAGAAACCAATTTTACTGTATATCTGTTATTCTGTGTTAATCATATTTTGATAATAATATGTATTCATTTCATTTTTCTCATAAAATCTGTATTAGTGGTATCATAGTAGTATTCTCCTCGTCGTTCTTAATGAATGCCCCCAATGAGGTCAGGGCACAAAGAATTGGGTCTCGAGCTTGTTTCTCTTGAAGACAAAATCTCTCGCATGCCCAAGTGACCTCTCATAAAGGGAGAAAATAAAGATGACAGGACATGAGATCCCTTCAAAACATTTCTCAAGGAATCCCTCACACAATAGAGGAATGATATGATGCATAGTTTTGCGCAAATCCTTTGGCGACTACCAACATGCAATGCATCTTCCTCAAACGGAGGCTCTACCCCATTTAAGGTACAAATCAACTTCAATATTCCTATATTTGAATATCAGATAGACGCAGATGCTATAGAAAAATGGTTGAATATTCTAGAAGGGTATTTCTTTGTCCATAAATTCTCGAATAGAGAAAATATTACTTTCGCGCTCCTCAAATTCGTTCCCCATGTCAAAGATTAGTGGGAAACTTTCTCTGAGAAAATGGAAATAGAGGAACCCTCATTATTTACAATCGCAGTCATGTGGGATTCATTTAGGGATGCTATTAAGGAAAAATTATACCCTGTTGGAGGTTGTGATGACCTATATACAAAAATGGACCACACCATGGTAGGAAAGAGACCAAGCAGTGCCTGAGTTCACAAATATATTCCATACCTTGCGCACCAAGGTGGGTATCAAAGATTCTGAGTGATATATGGTGCTCAAATATCACAGCGGTCTTCATAGATACATCCAGGATGAAATGGGGTTTCTGAACATCTCATCCTTGGGCGTGACCTACTAATATGCCATCAAAATAAAGGAGAAGCTCAAACAAAAGATGCTGAAATTTGTGCCTGGGAACCCCTCATAGAAAATCCAAGAAAGGTCAACCCCAAACCAAAGAACAAAGGACAGAGTAAATATGGATCACCTAAGGACAACTAATCCAGGTCATAAGAAAATAAGGACACCGGAAAGACAAAGAAAGATACCGGGAAGTGGTGCGACTTCCATAAGAGCCCCTGGCATAACACTATTTATTTCTGCTCAAGGCAGTTGCTGGTGGCTAAGGTGAAAGCCTCTGAATCAAATGGGGGTTCTGAATCTGAGTCATAACTAGAAAGGGGGAGACATATCATTGATGCATAACCTAGTCTTGTTGTTTCTACCACCAAGCTCCATCCTGGTGAACCAAATAAGCTAGAGGAATGTGAGCACCTTTTTCATTCATAGATGTGGCTTAAGGGTACCCCGCTACACTTTATCGTTGATAGCAGTAGCCAAAAGAACCTCATATCAGTAGAGTTTGTCAAGTGACTCACCCTACTGAAAATGCCACACTTGCAACCCTACACCATTAGATGGCTCTTCCAAGGAAGTGACATCCACGTCAGCCAACAATATCGCCTGTCATATAACATCAAGCCCTTCAAAGACAAGGTATTGTGTGGTGGTCCCCATCTCAAAGTTTGTAATGTTATTTTGGGCCAACCATATTTATGGAAAGGCCATTTTGTATATGAGTCTAGGCCTCACAGTTCTATTATTACTTTGAACAAGAAATTGTATAGGATACTGGAGGTAGTCCCACCTAGTGCTATTTCCTTGATCTCTACCAAGTAGTGTAGGAAGTTCATCTCTCAGAAGGGGAAGTTTGACTTCATCATGATTTTATCTTAGAATGAATGAAAGATCACAACCACATCTAGGGTCTTCGCGACCAACCTATCCACACAAAAAAGTCAAGTGGATAAGGTCATGGAAGCATACTCAGATATCTACTCCTCACCTATAGGGGTACCTCTACACTGTCAGGTCAAGAACCCCATCAATATTACCCCTGGTGCACTGTTGCCCAATGAGCCAGTCTACCACTGCTCTCTGTTAGATAATGAGGAGATCAAGTGACATATCTAAGAACTTCTCTACAAGGGGAAAATGATTCCAAACTCATCACCTTGCGGGAGCCCAATCATGATGGTATAGAAGAAATAGAGAACTTGGTGACTCTGCATTGATTATCGGGCTCTGAATAAAATCACCATTAGAAACTGATACATGATTTCCCAAATCGATGACCTCCTTGATCAACTCGCAGGGGCCAAATAATTCAGTAAGATTGATATGAAGTCTGACGACCACTAGGTCTCAATAGAACAGACAGATGTATGGAAGACCACCTTCAAGTCCAAGGAAGTTCTTTTTGAATGGTTTTTCATGCCCTTTGGCTTGGAAAATTCTCCAGCCATGTTCATGAGGATGATGGGCGATATCCTATGACCATTCACAAATACTTTTGTAGTGGTGTGTCTAGATTACATTCTCATTTAAAACAAGTCTTGGGAAGAACACTTGCAACATATTCAGTAGGTTCTGCACATGTTGCAACAACACAAGCTATATGCCAACATGGAAAAATTCTCCTTTGGCATGGCCAAGGTCCATTACCTAGGATACATCCTTGATCAACATGGTGTACATGTGGATGTATCCAAGATCTAAGTCATCTGTGACTGACCAACCCCAACCATACTCACTAATCATTGGAGCTTCTTGGGCCTTTCCAATTTCTACCATGGGTTTGTATTCGGATTCTCCCATATTGCATGGGCCCTCAGCCAAGTAACCAAGGGTGGTGGTAAGGAGAAATTTGTGTGGGGTTGATCCCAATAATAAGTGTTCTATGATTTGAAGAAACTCTTGTGCTCAACCCTAATACTTTCACTACCAAACATGAAACAACCCTTTGAGATCAAGACAAATGCTTCATACTATGATGTGGGCATCGTTCTCACTCAGCACAGACACCCTATGGCCTATCATAGTGAGACACTATCAAATGATGTCTGTAAGTAACTTACTTATGACGAATAAATGTAATCCATTGTGCAAGCCTTTCAGCAATGGACACATTACATTCTTCGAATGGAGATAGTCATCCACACTGATCATAAGCCACTGTAATTCATACAAACACAAGGAAAATTGTAGAATGACCGCCATCAGAAGTGGTCCACATACTTGCAACAATTCCACATCAACATCAAGTATTAAACATGAAGCACCAACTACGTCGCTAATTTCCTCAACATACCTCTAGTTGAGATACTCACCATGGTGCTAGACTCTTGTGGCCATGAGACTTCTGGATGGGCCCAACTCTATAATGTATACCCAGACTTCTCCACCACCTACCAAATGTTGGGTGAAAACGTAGTTGTCACTAATTTCAATCTTTAGGATGGGATGTTGTGTCTTCTGAGCCATATCTATGTTTCATCAAGTGAGCGAGTGAATATGATATGGGAATCCCACTAGAGTTGGGTGGTAGGACACTTTGGTATCGAAAATATAGTTGCAATGCTGCAGAAACATTTCTACTGGCTGAAACTTTGATAGGAAGTAAAAAATTATATCAGGTCCTGCACTACCTATTCTATTAGCAAACCGACCACTAAGAAATATGGCCTGTACACCCCTCTTCCTACTCCTGACAGGCCATGGGAATCCATCTCCATGGACTACATGTCGGGCCTCCCGTCCACCAAGTGGGGAAATTACTGTGATTTTGTGGTTATTCTCTTTTATCATACATTAATTTTAGCCACATACAAGAATATAATCACAACAAAGGCCACTTCCAAGATCTTCTTTGAATGTGTTTGGATACATTTTGGAATCCCACAAACCATTGTCTCATATTGGGAAAATTGATTTCTCTGCACATTCTGGTCGAGCCTTTGGTCACCACTAGACACCAAGCTCAACAAATCCATGACCTTCCACCCCCAAAAAGATGGCCAAAATGAGGTCATAAATCAAATGATCATGCATATCATGCACATGTATAAATCCAAGCACCAGTCTCACATATGGGATGAGAGTCTTCCTTATGTCCAACATAGCTACAATTGAGCCCTGCATAGCTCAACTAGCCACATCACCTTTCAGGTGGGGTTGGGATTCCAACCATTGGGTCCTATAGATGTTGCACTACCCCTCAAGGTCACCTCATCCGACTCATATCCTACTCCAACTGAAGCTAAAAAATATACCTAGCTCATTGATCATATCCAACACATCCGCCAACAGATTCAGGATATCCTACATAAGTCCAATGACAAGTACAAGAAGCGCCATTATCAACATTGGGTACCACATAAGTTTCAGGTGTGTGAAAAAATTTGGTAGCATTTGCAGAAAGAACACCTTACTAGACCCCATCAAAATCTTCTTCCACTCCATTATGGGTCATACACCATCACCAAGGCTGTGGGTGATAATGATTTTGAGCTCAACATTCCTCCTTTCCTTGGCCTGCACCGAATGTTCAATGTGGATCTCCTTCGACCTTATTTCCCACCATTATTGGACACCTAAAAGATAAAAGAATAAATAACACCAATAGATCTCAAACCCAACTACATACAATGGGAATCCAGTGATCATATTTTGTAAACCTAGGTCAAGGGAACTCACCAACAAAGGATCCAGCTCTATCAAGTTGTCAAAGTAGGGCAACTCCTGCACCAAGGCAAGTGCCTCACCCGGGGAAAAATTCGCATAAATTTAATTATATAATGTGGGAAATCAATGCAATGGATACCATTTCTTCCTAAAGGGGGAGGATTGATCCAAATGGATTTTAGTGGCCTCCCACCTATTCCAACTAGCTCATTTTGGTAGTTTTCTAGTTCGACATTCTTTTCTTAGTTTTCAAGTCCCTGATTTTCGAGGCCGTTTTGACACCCTAAACAACACTTCTAGGGATTGAAACAAGCAAAATTTGTATTCCTCAAATAGACCTTTACAATGGGCTATCATGCTCCTAAAACGAAGATCGTATGCAAAATTTACGACCCTGGGAAGTTGATGTTCTAACTTACCCAAACGGGGGCCACATGAATTTTGGTGCTTCATCTCCTAGGGTTAGGTTTTTGAATGTCTATGGTTTTTACATTCCTATTTATTGTAAAAATGACTTGAGAGCCTCATTTTAATCATCTTCTAGCAAATGAGTTCATCCATCACATCTCTTCTCAGAGATAACCAACCACCATTCTAGAAAGCTTGTTTTCGGCTGCATTTTACAGATTCAACTTATTTCCTTATTGAATAGAAACCAGTTGTATTGTATATCTATTATTTTGTGTTAATAACTTTTTGATAATAATCTATATTCATTTCGTTCTACTCATAATATCTGGATCACTTGGCCAACTACTCTAGTGAAAATCCATGCTATTTATCGATAATTTCTCAAAGTTTTTTAGCATAATGACTTGGATGTTAGATAAATATTCTCGCATCATTGTTGGGTCTTTGAGATATTATTATAGAAGCTCTAATACATTGTTTCTTTCCTTCATGAAACTCTTGGCTTTATCTCATTTGAATGCAATTGTTAGCTTTGGTAGTTTAAGATTTTTCTTGAAGACTAAAGGTGCTAGAGAAATGGGAGATTCTCCTTGTAGTTAAACTATCCTCCAATCTTTATATTATTTGTCCATGCACCAGAAAAATAATTCTTTGGAGTCTAAAACTTCAAGTACAAAACCTACTAAAGAAATCCTTGATGTCCAAACTTGGTTCAGATTCCTTTCTGTAAGTGGTAGTGATGAATAAAACTAGTATGATCTTGACCACTAGAATATCTAATCCTCCTAACCAAAGGAGTTTAGTGTGTCCTCATTGAACTATTCTCTTATTCTAGTTTTCATTCTTGATGAAGTTGGAAGACCGATGTAGAGTCACTTTAAAATTTTAATTTCAGAATAATCATTTTAATAGTAATATACCTTGAATTGTTTTTTCCTGAAGGAAAGATTAATATGAATTAAATTTCAATTGATGGAGAATTTGAATTAGCCCTCATAGCCAAAGAATCCAACCCCTCTAACTTCTCCCTCTTCTATCCCATATACCTCTGTAACTTCTGGTATAAAATCCTCACTAAGATCATTGCAAACTACCTAAAGCCCCTGCTATCCACTCTAATCTTAGAAAACCTGGGAGGTTTCTTAAAAAAAAACAGATTATAGACAACATCGTGCTTGTTCAAGAGGCTATTCACTCCAACATAAAAAGAAATGCCCCAGGTATGGTCATCAAGTTAGATATGGTGAATTATTTTGACCGATTCAAACACTCTTTCCTATTCTCAGTCCTCAAAGCCTATGGTTTCTCTGAAGATTTTATTCTCTCTTTCCTTATTAAAGGACGTCCCATTTCCCCCTTCCTTTACATCCTCCTAGCATATTATCTCAACTAAAAACTAGAATAAAAAAGAAGAATGGAAAGAATCCTTGGGTTACATATTACGAGGGGGTTCAAGGAAATAAATCACTCTCATTTTTCAGATGATACACTTCTTCTGGGAGCAGCCTCTTTAATTATAGCCAAACGCTTTCAGAAAGTTCTCATCTATTTTCTCTTGTCTTTTGGAGGAAAATTGAACTCAACTAAATGCAGGATCTATGGTTGGAACATCCCAGGACACATCAAATACCATATTTCCAGAATATGTGGGTCCCCTATCATCACCACTTGGAACTACTTCAAATATATAGGTATTACTATATTTCTAAATTCTTATGGAACCATGGCATGGCAGGACGTAATTGATAAAATTATCACAAGAATCCAAAGTTGGGGAGGTTGTTGGCTCAATCCAGCTAGAAATTAAGTGCTTCTCAAATCCATTCTCTCTTCACTCTCCATCTTACAGTGCTCTGGCCTTCTTTCCCCAAAATCCACTCTTGAAAAAATTTCTAGATTTCTCTGAAGTTTCCTTTGGGCTGGAGGAAAAACAAATGCTAAAAAATTCCGCATTCTCAATTGGAAACAAGTCTTTCAAACCCTCAATAAAGGAGAATTGACAATCAAATATCCTATTCTAATGAGCATTTCTTTGGGAGCAAATCTAGCTTGGCATCTAATCACAGGAACTACAGAATGGTGAAAATCATCTCTTATTGTCAATTATTTCAACTCCTCAAGGTTGCGATACCTCAACACCTTCCCTTCCCCCTCCCTGGTTCCCCAATTTGGTGTCTCCTAAAACATGCATCCCCTCTTATCAAATCTAAACTCTCCTGGGCCCCAGGAAAAGGAGCGCACATAAATGTTTGGACCGACCGTATCTTGGATCCTGAGCCCTTGAATAGTCAAGACTCCCTTTGTCCCCTAAAAGATTGGTGTTATACCAAAGGCCTCTTCCTACTCAAATATTTTTTCCTCTGGAAACCTCCAAACACCCTTGATAATCTTTGACGAACTAGGAACTTCCGGTTGGGCTCCTACTCATCTCTCCTTACCCGAATCTCATAGTTGGGGTTCCACAATATTCTATGTTAAAGCAGTTTATTCTCTCCTACAATATTATGACCAAGGCCCCCCAGTCTCCAAAATATGGAAAGAAATTTGGTCCGATCCCTCTCTGCCTAAAGTAAATATCTTTTGTTCGTTGATGGTTCATGGAAAAATACTAACAACAAAAAACTTGCAAAAATGGGGAATTCAAAGCCCCTTCTATTGTCCCTTCTACCCCTTAGCCTTTGAATCCATTCCACACCTCTTCCTAAAGTGTTCCTTCTCTTCCCAAATATGGAACCTCCTCTACATTCCCCTTCCCCACCCCCCCTCTCCCTGAGACTTGGTATGACCTTTTTATTTCTTGGA
>JASDQU011028507.1:0-10200 GCA_032191745.1 Picea mariana | reverse complement strand
AGCCCATTCGAAGCACTTTATGGAAGAAAGTGCAACACTCCAGTGAGTTGGGATAATCCAGCTGACAAAGTAGTAGTTGGACCTGAACTACTCAAAGAGGTGGAAGATCAAATGATAAAAATCAAAAAAAATCTGAAAGCTGCCTAGGACAGGCAGAAAAGTTACACTGATAGTAACAGAACCCATAGAGAATTCAAAGTGGGTGACCATGTTTTCCTGAAAGTGAAAACTAACAAGAGTTCCTTGAAGCTGGGAAGTTGCGCCAAGTTGGAAGCAAGATTTTGTGGGCCATTTGAGATCCCGGAAAGGATTGGGCCAGTTGCATACATGTTTGCATTACCTGCATCTATGAATGTACATAATGTGTTTCATGTTTCCCTGCTTAAGAAATATGTACCTGATGCTAATCATGTTATCGATTGGACTGTGATTCAGATGGAACCAGAAGGTGTCCTGCAAGTGCATCATGTGAGCATATTGGACAGGAAAAGAAAACAGCTTTGGAATTGAGCTATAGAGCTTGTAATGGTCCAGTGGACCTGGTACGGTCCTGAAGACGCGACATGGGAGCATGAGGAAGTAATGCAGGCAGAGTACCCACATATTTTTGAAAATTTTGAAAGACTTGCAGAGACAGTGTAAGTTGCACTGAGGACAGTGCAAAAATAAGGGGAGGGGGATTGTAGTGTCCCCAAGGCTGAGCCCCATTGAAAATCATGATATATGAAATGAATTGTAAACATGTCTATAGGCTGGTGAGCCATGTTTTGTATAAGCTGGTAGGCTTATGTGTTTGTTAGGCCATGGAGCCTAAGTGTTGAAGGCTAGGAGCCTATTGATGTACATGTATGTAGGTAGAATGATTAATAAAAATATAAACACCGTCAGGTGCAGATCGACCACGATGAATGAGTGAAGGGGAACTGAGCGTCCACAGAGTGGGCAAGGGATTAGGGGCTGGAAGGTTGGGAAAAAGGGACTAAGTGTTGAGCCTAGGGGGCTTAATCCTGGGTATAATATTTTAATATTATTTCCCAAAAGACATGTGTATTTTATTTTATTTTTATTCTATGTTCCTGGCAAGGGGAAAAACATGCAAAAAGGATGCATGCTGTGGGAACGCATGTAGTTTCCAGGGTGACAAGTGTCAACCCTGGTGCATGAAAATATAATAGCCGAGATGAATTGTGGAGGGGATCTTCTCCATTCTACTCGACCGTCTGAGGGGGAACCCATCGGACCTCTGCAAGAATACCCTGGTACAATCTCGAAACCAAAAACCGTGAGACTATCCCGTGATTGTTGAACCTGTTTGGGAAGCGCGTGTCTATTTTTCCCAATTGGCTGTTGTGGCCACACAGTGCTGGACTGCGCGTGGCATACTGGCCAGAGTAAGCTTGTGCTGAGCTTGTGTATGACCTCTCTTCTGGTGAGGGATGCGACTGTGGTTGGAAGAGGCAGGTGGTCAGGCCTGTGAGCAACTCTTTCCAGGTGAAAGAGTTTGGTCGGAAGTGGTTTCTCCCAGAGAGAGCCCAGCACTAGCTACGGGCTCGAAGACTTCCTGATCTGGCCTGTTGTCGAGACCCAGAGAGGGAGGTTAGAACCGATGGACTGTGCGTGTGAAGGTGTATACTCCCAGGTGGAACAGGCATGTGGGGAATGAGAGTCTGGTAGTAGTGGGCATAAGATGGCATCTTTGGGAAGAATCCTTCCAGATATTTCTGTGTTGTTTTCCCTGTAACCTCAACCTAGCCTAGGATTCCTTGCCTTGGGGTGGAGCTCAGTCCCAGCTCAGGGGTGACCCACTGTTGAGATGATGAGCAGTGCGGTCTAAGGCTGGGAGGTTCGTGGAAGGCCTGCACTTGGTTGGTGGATTTCACCACTGTTACAAGATAAGTATCTAACTATGTTCTTATCACATTTTTGCATGACTGTGTTGTGCTACATAAATTATCATGTTTTCCACTGTGTATATGAATTACTGTTAAATGATATGGATTGTCTAATTATAACAGTAACCATATGTTTATTCTGAGAATAAAAATGTATCTCTTTGTTGTTACGCATGTGATTATACAATTCTGTATGTTTTATGTAAAAGTCCATGTACTGATTGGTTAGCGAGAGGTTTTTGAAAGCCTCGGTAGTGAAAAGTGACACTACAATCTACTTCCAGACTATATCCTTCATACTTTGGCTCTAATTGCCTCCCACTCTTGAGGTTTGAGGTAACTTTTAAATACCAACTGTCTCCTTGGAGTTGCGTCAACAAACGTTCCCTCAGATTGACCTTTAATACCAAGGAGAAGACACATGGCCTCCTACTCAAGGCATCTGCGACCACATTTTACTTCCCCTTGATGTATGAAATACCAAAATCGCACTCACTCATAAACTCGCTCCATCACCTTTGCCTGGAATTTAGATACCTTTGAGTGAAGAGATGTTTGAAACTTTGATGGTTCATTTTGAGCTCAAATTTTTGCCCCACAAGATAGTGCCTCCAAATTTTCAAAGCTAGCATTACAGCTGCCAACTCTAAATCATGAGTCGCGTATAGCTCTTCGTGTTTCCTCAACTTTCTTGATGCATAAGCTATCACTCCTCCATTCTGCATTAGCATGGCCCCCAACCCTTGCTTCGAGGCATCCGTGCAGACTGTGAAGTCCTTTTCCATATCCGGCACTCATAGAATTGGCGCACTAGTTAGTAACCTCTTAAGTTCAATGAATGCACTATCACATTCTTTTGTCCATTCATACCTGACCCCCTTGCACTGCAAAGTGGTGATGGGTTTCGCTATTTTTGAGAATCCTTCCACAAATCTTTGATAATAACCTGCTAGCCCCATGAAGCTTCTCACCTCATGGGCATTTTTCGGCACTGGCCACTCCATAATGGCCTTTATCTTTTCTGGGTCCACAGAGATTCCTTCACTGAAAATGATATGACCTAAATAGTGGATCTCTTTCTAAAAGAAGGAACACTTATGCATTCATTGGGATATGGAGTCGTAATGCTTTAAAACAAAACCATATTGGATTCCAAATTAAACTGGAAACATACTGAAAACCATTGTTGTACTCTAATGCTCAAAGTCAAGCTTATTTATATACATCACCTACTCTAACTACTAAAAAATTCCCACTAAATCATATGATACAAAAATACCAAAGAAGCCAATCCAATAACTGTCTACTTATTTGAAATATGCTCACACTTTCTTTGAGAAGGATGAAAAAGGAAACTGACAACTCCCATCTGACATGTTGTTGATCATGAATGTTCAAACTTTTCCTCGATTATTGTGACAAAATATCCATGACATAGCATACTCCTCCATTAAATTAATCTAAAAGGTGAGCAAAAGGATCATGAAAAAATGCATGGTTCTGAGGTTTTAAATAACAAGCTTCATCAAAGACTACTACGTACTCCAATTTATTTTTCTCAGGATCATCCTCAAAAGGGATATCCAAACATCCTTCATCTGATATGGCATATGTCTCAAACCATCATTCCTCCATGAAAAACCTGCAGCAAATTGTTCTAGAGAAACAATATTATAATCATCAATGTACTCACCATATTTAGGTTAAGCAAATAACTCAGGAGTGTCATCTGTCAGACAAATGTTCGGAATATCGACTGTGAATTCCTCAACCATGGGAAATTCTGGTTCTTTCTCTGGCATGATGTCTATCTCAGATTCATACTTCTCCAAATCACAGTCTAAAACATCCTTGAACAACAAACTTCCTTCAAGACTATTAAATGTGACATCCCTATCGTCTTCATGAAACAAAACAGGGCTTACAAGATGATTTCCTGGCTGGAAATCATCATCATAAATAGGTCCATTAGCTTCCTGTAAAGTTTCACCAAACACATGACTGTCATTATTTAAAATGAGATTTACATTTTTAGAAATGGAAGAAGTCTGACTCTCATATCCAGGACTGTGTGAACACTGCAAATCTATGTAAGCAGGGGTTGTAACATGACTCTGCAGGAGCAGATCTATTTCTTCTTCATTCAAAGGAGAAGGTGGTCTCTATATTTTCTATATAAAACAACAATTATTTCCTTTCTATTTTGCAGGTTGACCGTGATGTTGAATATCTTCTTCTTGAATATGATCACAAGAGCTATCATATCCTGCTTCTTTATCAAACAACTCTTCTTCATACTGATTATCTTCATCAACTTGAGAAATTTCTATTGTTTCTTCCTCCTCTTCAAGAGGATTTGTTTGATCTTTTTGTCTTATGAATTCTATATTACAACAATCTACAAAAAGGATTTCAGTTGAATATATCCTCTTACAATGTTGATGAAAAAGTGTGTGAAAATATTTCAATGAAGGAATACTGGAATGGGGTAAAGATTTATACAATATCCTAGCATCTATTTCCAATGAAAACATAAACAGTTTCATGAGGACATATTCATGATGTACATTTAATTCATCCATAAGCCTGTGGAATTCAAACAAGTGTTAAGCAGGATTGTCGTCCGCATATTCTCCAAATTTAGGAAGGACATATTCCCAAATTTTAATGTCTAGAACAGTGTTTGGAAAACCATAAATATTTGTAAAGTCTAGAGGAGCAAACCTTCCAGCAATCCAAGCAACAAACGAATTTGACATTTTGAGACCAATGGAGTCACCAGTGAATCATGTAGAGTCTTCGAACCAAGGAGTCGCCAGGTGAATGATCATAGCCATTTGAATGCCTATCCCTTGTTCACCATCAAGGAATAGCGCTAAACTTTTGTCGTATCCCAAGGAAGATAGCTTCGTTCCTCCTTCCCCGGCAACGGTGCCAGAAAATGTTGTCACAAGAGTTGACTCTAGGCTGTAATGGAGCCAAGACTTAGCACATTTTAAATGAAAAAATAATTTGTAGATTGATCAGTCATATGAGGCTTCTAGAACCAAGACTGAAACAGGCCTTTCAATCGCTTATAGATCAGAAATGAAGAGGCATGACCTTGTTTGCCTAATTTAATTTAAATAAGGAAGATGGATAGAAGATAGGAGATAAAGGAGACTGAAACATAGAGTTAGGTATCTAATTCTGATAATTCTAATCTTCATTTCAATAGAGGAATGAAAAATAACTTCGAAAGACAAGCATGTATATATATAACTTGTAATCTAGGCAGAAACAGTCAAGTTATAGGTCTTGTTTTACTCACAGCATAAACAGAGGAAAAGTTGAACCTAACAGGTTGCCCGATAAATGACTACAGTAAAGGTATTACTGAATTGGATCTATTACAAGTTAAATATGTAAAAGAAGGAAAAAATATTGAATGTAAACCAAAGAAAACAATACAGGAAAAAAAAAATTGCACAGTGACAAGGTATAGAATCTCCTAGCATTCTATTCTATATCTGCTGAAAGAAAATGCATTACAAACCCAGCCTCCAAAAGGCTCTTAGGTTGTTCCCCCCCCTTTTTCCAATGTTACAAAGATGCCTCATATAGGTATTGAGGTCTAAATTCTCCCTAGGAGGTTGAATTTCCTCCCAAAAGATAACAACAGTTACAATCAATTTCTGGAACTTTCTGCCATAGAAAATGGGCCAAACTGTTGAAAAATGGGGCTGTGGTTATGGTTTTGTATCTCTCGAATCATGACAGTTGTGTATAAACTGAAAGAGGATTTTGTGCATATATTTTTTCTAAGCAAAAATCTCTCTCAGTTCCCTGAGATCCGTTTTCATTTTCCCCATATCTGCATTTTACAAACATGTGTCAAAACAGGAAAATATGAGATCCACAAATTAGGGCTCGGAGATGGATTTGATTCTCCCAATCTGTGAAACCTGTAGGAAAACTGAGAGAGGCTATTGACTCTGATGTGTTAGGCACAAAATCCTTTGATCGTTTCTCAAAATGATCCTCCAGTCACTCAGAATCGTCATTTTAAAATGATGACTCAGAACAGTAAGAAAAATGCCACATTTCTGAAAATGAACCTCATCTTGTGGGGGACTTCTGGCTGCCTTCCCAATATCCAAATGAAATTCTGAAGACACCACTAGAAATATTAGGATCTATATATGTCGATCGACTATTCGAACGCGAAAACGGGCCTCTCCAAGGCTGAGAAAAATGGTTTTTTTCCAAGGAAGTTTTTTGCGTGAGGCTGGAACCCCGATTTTGGGCCTTCGGGCTTCGGGGAAACGAAGCAGTGGTTATTAAAATCTCTACGTTGGCCAAATCCATGAAATAGAATTCAAATTTTACATTGCACTCTTTCGGGACTCCTCGTGAATTCTCTCCTTAGAGCTTTGTATGTGTGTCTTGTGACTTGCCATGTAGCTTACGGTGGATAGTTGAAGATCAGGACGTGAAGAATAGTGGACTCAACAATGCAAATGGCTTGGCTTCAAATATATTTTTTCAAACTTCAAAATAAAATATTAATTTTAAAATTATATAAAATAATTTTAAAATAATATATGGAAAGATCAAAAATTGTAGTTTGATTTTATAACTGACACTCTTCACAATGAAGGAATGCGAAGTAGGAAAAAACGGGAGACCTTGGGAAACTTTTTAAATCTTTTATATCTTGACGGTAGAAAAGTTCGGTGAAAATGGCGATATATTTAGAGTTTTTAGTGTGGCAGAAAGGTTGCGTCGAATGGCGCAAGGTCTTAATGGTTACACAAGTTTACGCCAGGTGACAAGGTTTTGAAACTAAGTGGCGTAACTAACATAAATTTTGGAGAAAGACACTGAGTTGAGAAATTTTCAATATTTGTTCCAACAATGTCAATGATATGCTTTACCATTTCAGCAAATTTTGGGACAAACCTTCTCATAAAATTGATCTTGCCGAGGAAGGATTGTATTTATTTCTTTTTCTTATGCAAGGAAATTTGTTTGATTGCCTCCACCCTTTCTAGGTCTATATTTGCCCCTTCCTTGGAAACTATATCGCCTATGAGATTTCCTTCTATCATAGCAAAATAAGACTTCTTGGGATTCAATGATAAGCCAAATTTTCTTCATTTCACAAAAGTGTATCTTAAATGCTTGATGTGATCTTCATCTATTTTTGAGAATACAGTCATATCATCAAGATATATTACAATGAATCTATCCTTCTCTCCCCCAAACATGATGTCCATATCTCTTTGAAATGTGGATCCTACATTTATCAAACCAAAAGGCATCTTATCATACATGAAATCCCCCCATAGTGTTGTGAAGGTTGTCTTTTCCCTATCTTCAAGATGCATGGCCCCTTGGTTGTATCCTGAGAAACCATCCCTAATGGAGATTTGTTTTGTCTCCACTACTTTATACAGTATGTGATACATATTAGGTAGAGGGTATTTATCCTTCAGTGAGCATTTATTTAGGTTTCTGAAATCCACACGGAGCCTTATTTCTCCACTCTTTTTCTCACTAGCACCAAATTTACCACCCATTATGAGTATCTGAGGGGAATTATAATATGATAATCTAGTAATTTCCTGACTTCCTTCTCAATGGTAGGTAGTAAAAGAGGATTAAATTTCCTTAGTTTATGCTTGAAAGGTTTAGTACCAGGCTTGAGGGGTTTTCTGTGTTGTATGATGTTGGTATCATAAGTCTTTCAATCCTGAAAAACACATCACTATGTGCAAACCAACCATGTAAAAGAGTATGGGGGACTAAAATCCACTAGTTAGGGAAAGGGGGATAAATGTTAAGGACAAGGGGCTAAACTAGCGAGCTTAAGCCAAAAAGGAGTATTATATTAATATTCCTTAAAAAATAAAATATGTATAATTATTTTATCCTATGTTATAAGGATGGGGAAAAGTGGGCCAAAGTAGCTCTCAACATGATAAGTGTCAAGTTGGGCACATGCATACAAAGGGTTTGGACTTGGTGCATTTGCGAGGATTCTGTTCATTCTATCATTTCTCCCTTCCTTCACTCACACATTTTGAGTTGTCTGCCATACCTCTCTGTCACTAGCAGCATACTTGTACCTTACCCAAGCCAATACTGTACTTGTACCTGTTCCTATACCTGGTTAACTCAAGAGCTAGACTGAAGATGTGGGTTGTCAGGCCTATGGGATATTAAAGAGGTGGGTTGTCATTCCCGTGAGAAATTCTCTCTAGGTGAGAGAATTGTTGGGAATTATTTTCCCAAAGTTTCCAAACTGTAGCTACATGGATCTTAGACTTCTTGTTCGGCCTGTTGTTGAATCCCCGGAAAGGGAATGGGGCATCTAAAGGACTTTTGAGTAGAGAAGGGGCACATTTCTTGGGGTGGGAAAGGCATGTGGGGAATGAGGGACTATAGGCTATCAATCTGAGTTGGCACCTGTGAGAGCATTTTTCATGTTGTCTGAGATACATCGGCCTAGTTAAGAATTCCTTTACCGAGATGGAATTTAGTCCCAACTCGAGGGTGACCCATTGCTGAGAGTTTGAGAAGCGTGGTATAAGGCTGGGAGAATTGTTCATTGACGGGACACATGAACCATATATCTCATCCCATCGTTATTTCAGCGTTCAAAAATTCAGGAGGTAGCGTGCATTGGAGCCTCAAAACTCCTGAAGCCCAGAGATCCAGAGGGGATCCCAGTCATTGGTTGTTGGAGGAGTGTGAGGCATAGATCGTCAGTTCAGCATTCAACAGTTCGGAGGTGTTGTGTGTTGGAGTGGAGAAAAGTCCCTAATCCTGGAGCCCCGAAGCTCCTTTCCACTGTAGATCATGGCAAAGAGTGTAGACTGTTGATTCTTGAACCCTTCAGGGGCTCTCCACTTAGACATTCGGGGGGAGTGTTGTGATGTGTTAGAAAATATTTTGAAGCCTGAAGCTCTAGAGCACCAGAATAATGAAGCTCTGGAGAAGCGTTGTTAAGCCCTAATATTGGATCATTACCCCTTAATTAGGGCATATTACATTAGTAATGTTATTTTATTTATGTCAGATTTATTCCATTAGTTGTAATTATACCTCCTAGTCTCCTATATATACCAAGGAGACATTTTCATTTGGAATCATATTGTACTTAAACATTTATGTGGGGTAAAAGGAGGCTTCCCCCTCGAAGAGGCTTATTATCTAAAATTATCTCTTTTTCAAGCCGTTGAGTACTTATTCTAAGGTTTTTTTATGCTATATTGATATTTGGTTCTTAACATATGGTATCAGAGCTCAAGGTCTTGGGGTTTCGCTGTTGCATCTGAGACACCTTGGAAATTTCTCTATAACTTTTTTTCTACAATGTTTCAAAAGGAACGGCTTGGAATATATTTAGTAGATAGATCAACGTACATTGGGTTACAATTTCATCTCCTGAGGCCTTATACTTTTGGAGATACAACCTATGAAAGATAGGGTTCTGGAATCATATTGAACTGATTCATTGCAGAATTTTTGCTATAAAACGTTTTTTGCAACGTTTCAGACCCTGAAATCTAGAGGCTATTCATAGAAATTAGTAAGGTATCTTTGATAAAAATTTCATCTTCTGGGTCATCTTAAATTTGTAGATACACCCTATGGTAGATAGGGTATCTGACTAGTCTCAAGAAGGTGTTCCATGTAAAACAATCATAACTTCTTCCTAGAGTATCCAAATTGAATGAGACTAGTTTCATTGGATAGTGGACAGTCTGTAGTATTTTTGGTATGAGTTTTAGAATTTTATATCAATTATTTTGTGAAGGGCATGCTATACAAATGAGATCTCCTGGAAAGGCCAAAAATCAGCAAGTTGTGGGGAAGTTACCGTAAATTCCACTTGGCACATCCAATTTTGATCAAACCTGTGGAATTGCAGAGAAGAAATATCATAGAACTACAAAAAAGAAAGTTTCATACCCAGAAGGGCCTAAACTTGGGAGATACAACAGAAGAAAGATTGTCTAGCAGAACCACTTCAAAATCAAGGTTCAAAAGTGATACTTGGCCAACATGGCACCCAAAAAGGGAACTTCTACACCAAATAAGCCTCCAGACAATCCTACTTGGACTCTTGATGAAGGTGAAGAAATGCATATGGACATAAATGATTTACAAAATAAGACAGTAACAAAAGAGGAACTACAAGAGATGATGGATTCAACAGAAGCTAAGTTTGGGGCAATAAATACTAAGATGGACGCTTTAAAAGGGGAGATCATGGAAGTATTGAAAAATTTTGTAACAGATAGGACACCTGAAAGTGAAA
>JASDQU011028506.1:8404-19831 GCA_032191745.1 Picea mariana | reverse complement strand
ATATGTATGATAATGTAAAGAATTTAAATATTGCTTATCATATAAAGAAGAAGAGGATTTTACCCCTTATGGGTTTCCTCAGGAAATAGAAATATCTGTCTCTGTGTATCTCATATGTGTGACTGATGTTGAATGTGTTATTAATTATTTCCCTGAATTATTGTGATTATCATTGAGTGCTTTGTAAAGAGTTAAAATAAGTATAATTGTTTAAGCACAGTAACAACTGATTCACCCCCCCTCTCAGTTGTCCAACAAAATCATCACCCTCTAGGTAGAATGCCCCACTGCCAACAAGCCTGTTCAATACTCTGATGGGTTTACCTAGTCATACCATAGGCCGATACTTGCTTCCAACAAACCTGTTCAATATCTCGATGGGTTAGCCTCTTCCACCCTTTTAGAGTAGAGACTGGTCCTTTTAAGATTTGTGTATAAATATTGCTTTCTACAAGAATATGGGGAGGCAACTCTAAATTTTTTATTTTTATTTTGGACTAGGATGGTATTTAAGTTAGAGGATGACTCTTATTTATGTATTCCTTATATATTTTCCTAATGTAAGGGATACTTAAGTGGGCATGGCCAATCTAAAGATATGGTATAGTCAAGCATTTTTAATGTGTAGTGGATGGTACAATTGGAAAAGAACAGAAAGGTATCTTCAGTCCCTACTCACTTTCTTCTTTTTTGAAGTTATATTGATGTTTCCATGGTTAACCGCTAATCATACCTTCTTTCTACTCTTTCATAAAGATACTTTACTCACCTACTCATGGTTCTTAGGGAAATTGTACTAGTAACCTCTAGGTTTGATATGACAAAGTGTCACTTCATTATATCCTCTACTGGTGGAGGTTATGAGCAACTGCCATGAAATATGCCTTGAGAGAAAGGAAGATAGAAATCTTGTAAAAATGGATAATTTAAAGAAGGAAGTTTCTAAGCATAATAAAAAGTCATTATCCAATTGGTGCTTAAGCAGAAAACAAAGTTTAAATATAGAAACATCTTCTTCCGAAGTAAAATACTTCCCTTTTTGTCTCCTTGGATTTGTCCACTTGTTGTTAGATGAACACCTGTAGAAATCTCTAAAATTGTTTATGAGAAAAAAAAAAACACTTTAAAATATTTACATATGTACAATCAAAAATAAAAAAATTTCAAGAACAAGGGGAGGGAGAAGAAACTTCCCCATCAACCAAGGCCAATGCCTTTTCGGATGACATGACCTGTAGAAAATCTTCTTTGAAAATGGGTCTGTGGTAAAGTTTAAGTCGGTGTCCATTCACTACGAAAGAGACTTGTCCACCATCAATTGTTTTTATCTTAACCGCCCCATTTTCATACACGGTAACTACCTCATAAGGACCCAACCATTGAGTTGTAAGTTTTCCTTTAAAAGTTTTGAATCGGGAATCAAACAACAAATCCCAATCACCAGGTTGAAATTGTTTCTTTTTAATAAATTTATCATGCCACTTGCTCCTCTAGTTTTGAACTAAAATTGTCCTTTGGATAGCATCTTGTCTAATCTCATCTAATTCGTTTAATTGTAGGGCTCATTGTTTTTGTGCCTCGTCTACATCTAATCCCAATTGTGCATCAATACGGAAATTCCTTACTTGGAATTAAGTTGGTAGAAGTACTTGTTTTCCATAAACTAGTTCGTATAGGGTATGCCCAATGATGTTTCTTCAGGTGGTACAATATGCCCACAAATCCTCTGGAAGTCTATCAGCCCAATCTCTATGGTGTAATTGGAAATTTTTAGTTAAGATAGTTTCCAATACTTTGTTTTTTTACTCTACTTGGCCATTATCTTATGGGTGATATGGAGAAGACTTACGATGTTTTGTCCCATATTTTTCCGTTAATTCCTTCATCAGCTTAGAAGTGAATTAGGTACCCTGGTATGTGATTATCTCACGAGGAACACCAAAGAGGGTAAATATGTCTTCATAAATGAACTCAACAACAAATTTTTCAGTAGCCCTAAACAAGGCTTTTCCCTCTACCCACTTGGCAACATAATATGTGCAAACCAAAATATAATTCTTCTTACGCGACATGGGAGAAATTGGTCCTACAAAATCAAGGGCCCATTTCTCAAAAGGTTCTATCATAACTTGGGCACGTAAGGGAATTTCATCAGCTGATTTTGGTCTTCCTATCCTTTGAAAACATATTTGGTAGCATCCTTGAATATGCTAGGCCAATAGTAACTTGAATGTAAAACCTTATATGTTGTACGTTTATCAGAAAAATCTCCACCACATGGTCCATCATGAAAACTTTGTAGGATTTCTGTCATTTCATATTCCTGGACATATCTACGAATAATCAAGTCTAGTCCAATACAAAATGTTCATGGCCAACCCAGGAGTAGTTAGCACTTTGTGTTATAATTTGACGCTTTTCATAAGGTGAGAAATGAGCTGGTAATTTTATAGTAGCCAAATAATTTTCCATGCCTGCAAACCATGGAGTGTTTACGGAGATGGGAAAGACATTCTCATCTGGAAAACTATCATCAACAGGAATAATATCACCCTCATGATTAATGCATGAAAGAAAATCAACTATTAAGTTCTCTTTTCCAGGTTAGTTAAGGATGGTGATATTGAAATCTTGTAATAACAGGAGCCACCTAGTTACTCGACCATTGGTAATAGGTTTGTTCATGAGAAATATAATGGAAAAGTGATTTATATGTACAAATACCTCATATCATGTGATATAATGGAGAAACTTTTTGATGGCATGGACAACTTACAAGAATTCTTTTTCGGTGACTGTATAGTTTATCTCAGCAGGGGACAAGTTCTTACTCACAAAGTAAATGGCGTAGGATCACTGGCATTCTTTTTGTCCTAATACTCCTCCTATTGCAGTATCAGAGGCATCAATGGATATATGAAATGGAAGGGCCCAATTGGGTCCCCTAAGAACTGGTGCCACAAATAATTTAGTTTTTAGAGTTTCAAAGGCAGTTTGACAATGGTTAGTCCAAAGAAAATCAACATCTTTGGTAAGCAATCCAAACATTGGTGCAACAATCTTTGCAAAATTATCAATAAATCGCTGGTAGTATCCAGCATGTCCAAGAAAGATTCTTACCTATTTTTGAGTCTTTGGAGGTGGAAGTTTGGCGATTACCTCAATCTTAGAAGGATCCACTTTGATCCCTTCAAATGAAACATGATTCCCTAAGACTACTCCTACAACCAATAACATTTTACACTTTTCATTACTTAAGGATAGATTCATTTCTTGACATATAATAAGAAATTTCTTCAGATTGTCTAGGGATTCCTGATAAGTATTACCATATACTGTAAAATCGGCCATATACCCTTCCACACAGAGTCATGAATGAGGTGAACAAATATCCCTAATATTTCTCGTTGAAATGTGGCAGGAGAATTACAAAAACCAAATGGTAAGACCCTATAGGAATAGGTGTCCCAAGGACAAGTGAAAGTAGTCTTTTCCTGATCCTCAGGTGCTATGAGAATTTGGTTGTATCCGCTATATCCATCCAGGAAGGAAACGTATCGCTTCCCTGACAAGGTATCCACGACTTGGTAAATGAAGGGAAGAGGAAAATAATCTTTGAGCGTATCCTTATTAAGTACTCGGAAGTCAACATAAATCCTCCATTTTTCGGTTACTTTATTTGGAACCACTACAAGAGGGGATACCCATTTACTATCAAAGATTGGATAAATAAAACCGAAATTCAATAGTTTATGTATTTCCTCCTTTACTATATCCTTTAGTGTTGGATTCATCCTTCTATGGGGTTTCTTAACATGTGTTACTTCTGCCTGGGTATACATATGATGAATGGATGTGTCGGGTTGTATACCCTTCATATTAGTATATTCCCAGGAGAATGCTCCTGATTGGTCCTTAAGGACATTCACTAACTATTCTTGTTGATCAACATCTAATCCAGAATTTATATATAGGAATTTCCTAGGACTAATCTCATAAGGCATGGTATAAGATATGGCATATTCATCTAACTCAAAAATAAAATATGTTTAAGACAAAGTTGATGGGTCCAACTGTTATTCAAATTCTTCACCAAACATGTACTCAAATTGGGGAAAAGATTGTGGAAAATCAACACATGTGATTGCAGAAATAAATTGATTTAGCACATTCTCTGTTGTTATCTCTTGAAGTGCCCAGGAATGATCACTAGGAAACACAGGTTCTTCCCAGTTCCCATTCTCATATGGACATTCAAGCCACCATAGATTCTGCATAATAGGTTGAGCTGGTGGGTATATGGTAAGCTTTTGTATAGAAAGTCAATTAGAGATAGTCATTCCACCTTCTCTACAACCAATAAATGCATTGGCTGTGGACAACCAAGGTCTTCCCAAGATAACGGGATTCCATTTAGCAAGATCCTTTGAATGAATGACAGGAAACTATACTGGATATTCCCATGATGCTAATGTGACTATTATATCATCCAAGATTCCTTCAGGTATAACTTTTGTCTTATCTGCTAATTCCAAAATAGTTAGGGTAGGTCTAAGGAGGGGTTTCAACTGTAATTCTTCTAAGGTAGTAATAGTCATAACATTAATTGCTACCCCCAGGTCTATGAGAGTATTTCTAGTGGGAACCTTATTAATGGTTATTGTTACTACGAGATTCCCTAGGTTTGCATAGTTTGTGACCCTAGGCTGATCTGATATGTATTCAGACAATTCTCCTATCAAATGTATTGTTGGAGGATATTTTTGTTTCCTACCTGGTTTCTTGATACACAATTCCTTGATTACCTTACTGTAAATTGGAATGTCCTTTATGGCTTGTAACAGGGGAATTGTGACACAGATATTCTTCAATTCATTTAAAATGTCAAATTATGGTTGAATCGTTGGTTTCTCAATTGCCAATATTTCTGTATAATGAGGGGCTTTTGTAATCTATGAAGATTCACTTTGGGGAAGATTCTGTTCCTAGTCTTTGGGAATAATAAAATCTTCCCACTTAGTGTCATCTGTGGGTTGGTTGGGATTTTCATCTTTTTCTTCTTCCCAGATGACTACTAAAGGCCTCGGTCTATCTAGAACTTTTCCCCACCTTAGTTGAATGTCATGTAATGGAACATGAGAAATAATATATGTTGGGAAGGTTTGCAACTCAACATTGTGAAGAGGTTGAGTTGGTTTGTTATTCAAGTTAGGAATCGGTTGTGCCGGTAATAATGTTGGTCTTGCGTAGCTTGTATTTTGAAATTGTTGGGGTTGTTGTGGAATAGGAGGTAAAGGTGGGGGAACAAAACCTGGAAAAAGTTGATGGATGTTTGGTGGAAAATGTGGGGAAGGATGAGTGGGAATAGGAATAGGTGGAAACTAAGTGTTTCCTTGGGTATTCCCTCCTCTCCATCCTTGTAGCCAAGGGTGGTGTGAAGCATACTATGGAGACCAGTTTTGCCAATTTGGTGATTTCCACTGTTGTGGTTGTTGATAATAAGGTGGAACTTGAGGTGGTATATCCTAGTATGTGGGCTGACTCCTAGGCTGCCATGGCCTCCTAGGTGCATAAGAAGATTCCATAGGATCCCCACTTCTGTAAATGGCTAATAAACTGGGCAATGATGGGCATTTTTTAGTTGGGTGATCTTCAGTATAGAAGCCACCAACTGAAATGTTGTCTAATGGGCATTCCCTTGAGGAATTATTCCTCTTGCACCTTGGAAAAAATATGCACATTGTTGCATTCTCTTCCTGATGTTTCTTCTTAATATTTAAGGTGTCCAACTAAGAACCTATTGTACGTAGAATATCGGTTTTGAATTTCTCCAATAGGTTTCCTATCTCTACCCTTGTAATACCACAAGAACTAACTCCTTTTAGGTTTCTACTATAAGGATCATGAACACTCTTTCCAGTTTTGGCCCTACTCCTCGAGTAATTTCTACACACTTCACATATTTCAGTGAATTTTTTATGGGAGATGTCTCCTGATGCCATTAGGTTAAGTGTCTCTAGATATTCTTCCAAAATTTCTTTAAGGAAAATAGTCGTGACTGCATCATCTTGAAGGTCATGATATTTTGATTTATGTGAAGTATAAGCAAACTGTTCCATGTAATCTTCGAGACTCTCATCCTCTAACTGTTGAATTTTAAAAATATCATTACGATAATTCTTATATTTTGAATAGTATTGGTATTTCTTAAGAAATATAGCTTTCATATCTTCCTAAGACCTAATACTAAACTCTCCTAACCCCATGAACCATCTTAGTGTAGAATACTTGAGAGTGGCAGGAAAAAGTTTTAATTTATGGACATCTTGCAAGTAGTTATAGCTTCTACACAAGATGTCAAACTCAAACAGGAAGGTATCTGGGTCCTCATTTCTCTTACCATAAAAGGTGGGAAGTGCAGAGAGTGGAATGTTCTTCATATTGACATTTTGTGTGGTATCCCAAATTGGAAACCCAAAGGTGGATTCTTTTTGGTTTCCAACTTCTTCTCCCTCATCATGTCTCACATAGTTGTGATCCTCCTGATCATCCATATTGATTTGATTCCCAAAGAGAGAATACCTGAATGGTTTTATCCTTGAATATAACAAAGTGTCCCAAGGTTATTTTTCAGGAAGGGTATTCATTCGATAGGAATATTTATCTACTATTTGTATGTCTGGGACTTTACTCGAGCCTGTTTAAACTATTGGTTCCAAAGTTGTTGTTGTTATCACTGAAATTTAGTCCGCAAATGGTTATAGGAATCCAGTATCTCCAAACACCTATTAGTTCATCCATGGCCCAAACAATGCATTTCCAAAGGGCACAAAACTATACAACTAGTTATAAAATGAGAATGCACTCATAACACAAAGGAAGCGCGTGCATGTGCACCAGTCGAAAACATCAGAAAAGCGCACATGCACCTGATGCGCGATTGTGGACACAAAAAGCTGCACATACATCAGAATGACGCATTTATGATTTTGGTCGGCCTTCCACCCACTTCTGGTTCATCTCCCAAGTCGATTTGACACCCAAATCCGAGCTGAATTTGAGTGGGGGGATGGTCAAAGACCTAAGGGTGCCCTAAAGAGCCCCTTGTTCACACTAAAGATTGGTTGAATAATGCCTCAAAGATTTGCTATAAAAAGAGGCCATGGGTGCACTACATTTCCAAGAATTCATTTGTATTGTTATGAATCCTATATTCTCTTGGAGGATCCTCTTTCCTCATCAAGAGCATACAAGCATCATTTCATTGATCTATTCACATCACCCCTTGAGTGAATGAGCTTTGGATTTATTCACCATTTCCTTGTAGTTTTCTATTTGTAAGAAGAGCTCAATCTTTGGGGTTCAAGAGCCCTCCCTTGGAGGAAAAGGGGACCCATAAGTCTCCCTTTCTCTTTGGTGTTTTCCCACTAATACAATCTATCCATTGGTGGCATGAATGATGTTTATTTTTTATTCTAATATCCTTATGCACTAAAGTTTAGTTTATTTTATTATTTCAAGTTTATTTGTTTGTTTATTTCTTATGCTTGATGTTTCTAACTCTTGCAATCATTATTGTCTTGTCTAGATAACCCAACTGGACTTGTAAGCGTCCTTATTTTTCTCATTTAGGTGACGAAAGGGACACAACAGATTGGCGACTCCATTGGGGATAGGTATCAATTTCCTCCCCATTTGGGTTATTTAAGCACTTCCTTTTGGTTTATTTAACTTGCAGGAACCATAACCGGCCCAAGCCTGCCTGGAAGAAGCTAAATTTGGAGCTGAGTTGAGAGAATTTCATTCGAAATTTTCTTCCCGGACATGTAACAGAAAGTGTGTGGGTTTTTTAACCCACAGGCACGTCTTTCGAGAACGTGCACCAAACTCTTTGTGTTTATTAGCGCAATCTTCTCACCTGTGCCAAACTCTTTGTGTTTATCAGTGCATTCTGCACACCTGCGCCAATAGGTCATTTTTTATTTGCACATTGGCACCACATGCACCTCTGTCTACTCTACAACCCATGCATCTATCCAGAAAATCAAATATTGTAAGGGTTTTTGTGATCTGTTAAAGGCCCATAGCCTTCTTAAGCTTGATTCTATGGAGATTTTAATATGCACCACATTTAAATTCCCTCTCCATATGAAGGGTTAGTCAAAACATATGCACTTAGGGGGTTAAAATCCATATTTATCCTCTTTTTTCTTTCATTTTTCCACATGGATGGCTTGCTTCGATTAAAGGTTAAGTTGGAATCATTCTATATCACATATAAATAAACACTTGCATTGGGACCAGAAGTTGAGTGTCAATCATTGAGTATGCTCTTCTCTCGCGCCGTAGAGCGATCTTGAGAATCAGAAAAACGATTGAGGGAAAATTTCATCTCCCTTAAAGAAAAAATATTTAGGAGAGGATAACAGCCCCCTCGAGACTCCTCTTAGTTTCTTTTGCAAACACATCTTAAATTTGTAAGGGCCCATAGATGCCCACATGCTACAAAGATAGGATAGTTTTGAATTTAATTTCTTAGATTACATCACTAGGGAAGTTTAAAGGTGTTGTAACGGGCCCATACATGCCCACATGTCCACAATATAGGATAGTTTTTGAAGCTTTCTTAGATTAAATCACACTAGGGAGTTAAAGGATTGGTAAGGACCCACATGTCCACATTCTAGTTCTCTAGGGACTTTAAAATTTTGCAAGGTTGTACCAATGACATATATTAACTTATGTAATCAAGACTTGTAAGGACCACACAAAGTCCACATGCAGCAAGGTGACACCTAATTTATTAAAAACATTTGGCACACTTTCACTTATTCACACACAAATTCACCACTCACTCACATAGTTTCATCTAGAAATTGTGGCAGTCGAAGTAAGTTTCCTCAAAGGGATTCCGAAACGCCCCACCCTTTTTCTTGATGAGGATATCCACTCCCACTTAATTTCAACGAGATTGGTTCACACCCCCAATCTCTCAAACAACCACCTCTATTTTTTTTTCTAAAAACTCACTATGTTTTCCTTCACAAGAGGTGCCAAAAGAAATTTTTAAGTCTAGGTAGGATCTCAAGGATAGGCATCCAAATAAATCCCTGTTATCTAGTTCTCACATCTTCAAACAATAGAAATTGACAAATAGGGAACTTTTAAATTTTCCAAGTCAAGTGTTCCTACACCATAAGGAAGGGAGATACCTGTGAAGGGTCAAAGGCTGAGGTCCGGTTGTTCTGTGCGTCCCCCCTTGAGGCACCCTATAACACACCCATGAAGGCGAATAATAAAATTTTCACCTTTTCTCTAGGGACATAATCCCCAAATTCCTATAGGGTCCTAGTGCATGCTATCTCGTCCCTTATCCTCCTCCATGTGACCACTACCTGTGACCATAGGCTTAGTTTAAACGACACGTCATGTTTTGCGACTTTAGAACTTCTGATGCAAGGCGCCCTATCTCCTCCAACTCCTGAGTTCCAAAACCCGATTAGGGGCCTAGCAAGCACTAGCCCTCCCACCTATGATCATGGTGTGACCTTCCTCTAGAACTGGGTCCCAACTCCCATATTTTTCGAGACTTTGTGATTCGAAGAATCATGAACAATTCTTCCTTCCCTTCCAAATCTTCGACTCTCGAAGATCTGACGGCTCCAAACCCTCTGCTAACCAACGACCCATATTAAGTCGGCGATTTTCCTTCACGAATTTGGGAAAGTATTCACTTATGTTTTCTCGATGACCAAATATTTGAAATAGTGACCAAGCTAAATCAACGGTTCATAAGTCTCTCTCTATCCAGCTGCCTAGATTAAGTCGGGATTTCGCAACTCACGAAGTTGGAAAGGTCGACTGCCTCCATTCCCTGACTCCCGAAATACCAAAATTTCAAGCACTAGTTCAATGGCCTTCAATCCCCGTGATCCGACGAATGTGATCGAATCATGGTTTCACGATTCAGGAGTTATAACAACTTTGTCTTTTGACTTCCCTGAGTCACGAGTCAACAAAACACTGATCTCCCGCCACGCATCCTTTCTCGATGGACAGTCTAGATGATTTTGTGAGAACTTACTTCACGATTTTTTCCTCATCTTCACCTCTGATCTCCCAATACCTATTTTCAAGAAATGTATGGATATTCACAACGTGTCCTTCCATATCCAATGGTCTAGAATGATCTCTTGTTTCACCAGTCCTTAAAACTCCGCCTGTTGACTCTTCTGATGTGCGAGTTAGCGAAATGTTGATCGCCCTCCACGCGTCCCTTCCGATGGATGGTTTCGATTACTTCGGGGCTTTCAGGACTTTGACGAGTCCACTCTCCCACCTACACAAGCATTAATATTGATGGTCATGGTAGCTCCCGATGGATCCTGGGATCTACAGTCCCGATTCCATCGCTACTTGTGAACACTAAGGGGGTCAAGGTGTTAACGCCTGCACTCTTCCTCTAGATCCATTGGTCCTGAAAGACCTGGGATACTTCCAAAAGGATCTCATCTGTTCGTCTCCCAAATGAAAGAATACTTCATTTCGATAATTGGACTTGCTATCCTTTTTGAACTTAGGTAAGGAAATTCAATTTCTCGGAGCTTCATATTCCCACAACTCCGAAACGTTCGAGAGCTAACTCCTTCTTGCATAGGGTTTCTAGACCCGGATCACATAAATCCTTTAGATGGTTCTTGGGTAATTTATCTCTAGTCTTAGTTGGGTTTCTGGATAAGGGCTTGGGTACTTCTCAAAGTCCCTAGGCTACTAACATGAATGAAGTGCCTTCCTAACTCACCGATTTATGAGCTATTACACCAGGGTAGGGTAATCTCATGGGTTTACCATAGCAGTAGCCATACCAAGGAGCTTACTCTGACTTTGAGACATGATGAAAATCCCTGGGGAAGGCGCCTTCGAGGGATTAAACCAAAACACCAAGAGAATCAGGCAGGTGGGACGATTCTCAGTGGAACGAACTCATGCTCCGGACTTACTCATTTATATAGAAACCAACTATGGCATATAAGTATGCACATGCATTCATTACTTCCAATCTAAATTACCAAGAAATCATAGCATACGGAAACCATTTATGGGCATATAAACATGAGCATGTATCCATGATATTTAATTCAAATTACAAGGCATAAAACACTTATCAGAACCACTAGGCATGATTCGACTGCTGAGAGGGGTGCTCGTTTCCACCCAACCATAGGCTTAGTCACTCCCAATGGATTTATCATTGGCCACCCCTGAGCTTAGGCCACAATTCTTTGAGACTCCATTTCTTACTTCCACCTCAATGGAAGTTGGGGATGAAGGTTACTCTCCTTCTCCCAATACAGGAATAGATGAGGACGGAGGTTACTCTCCTTCTCCTGGCTCTGTCTCTATTCTCTGTCATCAGAACTCACTTTT
>JASDQU011028503.1:12515-31432 GCA_032191745.1 Picea mariana | reverse complement strand
ACAACTTCTATCTCTCCTGAGCTTGCGAGTGTTGAAATACACTCAGTCTTATCCTCTCTGCAAATATACTGGATCCAACGGTCCACAGAAATCGGTGTTTCACCCTTCGAGAATTTCCACCGTCCGTTCAGGCTCTCAATAGTTCCTCACCAAATAACTTGGCATCTATCTTCTTGAGCTTGATTCTTGTTGCAAACTCGAGGATTCTAAGGAATCTTGCACGCACTCCTTGCGGCCTTCACGATAATATCTGATTATCTAATATCTTCCAACTCTGCGCACTCCTTGCAACATAAGTTCTTCAACCACTCCCTTAGGTTGGAAAATTCTAATAATTTGACCTGACCTGCTCACACCTTGCCTGGCTCTATTCTATACTTGCACTTTTGTTGGTATAAGAACAACTCTATCTCTCCTGATATTTTCTGAGGTAAAACTCAGAATCTTGCCAATGCACTCCTTGCAAACCTTCACTTCACTCCTTGCAAGAATTCTCATGATGAGGAGAAATTGAAACTTATACTCTCCCTCTCACAGACATCATACATTAAACATGAAATAATACACATAAAGCATTGAAACAAATGCATAACAAAGCATGTAAGTAAACTGTAAACATACCATTCATTAGATGAAAATAGTAACCATAACAATACCATGAAATTGGATCAAAGCATTCTTATATTAATTCAAGTGCTTTTGTACATGGTTTCTATAGCAACAACTATATGCTCATACAATTTCTACTTTCTTTGTTCTTCTCTGCTCTTCTCTTCTCTCTTGCTTTACAACTTAATTACAATGAGAATTGATCATACAATACATACGAGAGAGCTTTCTTGAGTTTTCCCTTCTAGAACTCTAATCTATCTTATCAAAATTAAAGACTACAACCACTCTACATTTATTCTAATAAATTCCCACAACTGACAGATGAGAGAAAACGCTCAATATCTATATCACAATCCCAATACATTAAAAGAAAGTACATCCATCCAGCTATTGCATTAATGTTTCATCTTTTAAATTTTAAAATGTCTTCAAAATACACGCTGGTGTATATCCAATTGTCCTCCACTTGCGCTTGTTGGCGATGCTCCTGCATCATACTCCTCTGTCTGAAAAATTGATGGAATCTTGTCCATGAGCTCATGCACCGTATTTCCATGTTTCTAGATATCTTCTTCACTTTGCCATCTGGCATCCTCAATCAGATGTCTTTTCCACTTTACCATATATTCAAAATATGTCTTCCTCCGGGTTTCCTTACCAACTCTCTGATCAATGATCTTTTCCATCTACGGATTTGCAACTACTAGCATATGTTTGAGACATTGAAGTTCCTTTTGATTCTCTTCTCCTCTCACTTCATCTACTCTATAAGGGTACAGATCGGCTATGTTGAATATGGGCGATATGCCCACACCATTTGGCAATTCTATCTCATAAGCATTGGCCTCAAATTTTCGTAAGATTTTACACGACCCTATCTTTTTCATCTTCAGCTTATTACACGTTCCTCTTGGGAAACTTTATTTTCTTATATTTTCTAAAACCAAATCTCCCACTTAGAATTGAAGCTCTCTCCTATGCTAATCTTCTCTGTGCTTGTATTCCTGGTTGGAACTCTGCAACCACTCTGTGATTTTACTATGGAGCTCTTGCATCTCTACTACAAAATCTTCTGCTCCAACACTCCTGAACTCATTCTTCTCCAAGTATATCAACTCAGATACTCCTCTTTGTTGCATTCCATAAATTATCTGAAATGGGCTCTGTCTTGTGCTTTGGTTAGGTGAGTTGTTATATGAAAATTATGCTTGCGGAAGAATATGATCCCACTGACTATGGTATTCAATAACTAAGCTCCTCAATTAGTCCCCCAAACTTCGATTTACTACCTTAGTATGTCCATTCATATGAGGGAGATATGATGAGCTAAAAGATAGATTCGTCCCCAACTTCTTCCATAGTATTCTTCAAAAATGACCAACAAATTTAGTATTTATGTCTGAAACAATACTCTTGGGTAAACCATGAAGTCGAACAAATTCTTTAAAAAACAAGTTTGCAATGTGTGTTGCATCACTGGTTTTCTGACATAGAATAAAATGTGCCATTTTGGAGCTTCTGTCGACTACCACGAATATGGAATCACAACCTCTTTGCTTCCTCGGCAGTCCCAATAGAAAATCCATGCTTACCACATCCCATGACCTCTTTGGTATTGAAAATGGTTGATATAACCATGTATATTTTCTCTTTCCCTTTGTGTGTTGGAAGATTGTACATCCGTTGAAAAATTTCCACACATTTGTCCTCATTCCTGGCCAATAATACAAATTTTTCAGTTGCACAAATGTTTTATCGTCGACGAAATGTCCAGCCAATCCATCACTATGTTTTTCCTTCAAAAGGTTTTCTCTCATAGAGCTCTTTAGGATACACAACTGATGTCGTTTAAATAATAGTTCATCCTAAATTAAATATTCAATCCATTGACTTCTATCTCTCAGAATAGGATTCTCACATGCTTCATAAGCATCCTTGAATTTTGAATCATCTTTGTACATGTCCTTAATGTTAACAAAACCTAAGGTCTTCACTCAAAACTCCTGCAAAATCAAACATTTCCTACTCAATGCATCAACAACCTTGTTATAATTTCCAAAAATGTGCTTTATAACAAAAGTAAAGTTCTGCATAATTTCGACCCATTTTGCATGTTTCTGGTTCAATATTTCTTGTCTGGTTATAAACTATAAGTCTTGGTTGTCACTATGCAAAATGAACTCTTTTGGAACTAGGTAGTGTCTCCATTTCTTCAATGCCTATATGACTGCATAAAAATCCTTATCATATGTGGAATATTTCATCTTGGTCTCATTCAGCTTCTCACTAAAGTATGCAATTAGTCTATTGTCTTGACTTAAGACTACTCCAATCGCAAATCTGCTTGTGTCACATCTCACTTGAAATGTTTTGCTGAAATCTGGCAGAACCAAAACTAGATGTCCAGTTATCTTATCCTTTAACAAATTGAAACTTTTCTCTCCTTCCTCTGTCCAATGAAAATATTTATGTCTCTTTTTGGTTGTTTCCATCATTGGTGCACAAATCCCACTAAAATTTCTGATGAACTTCTTGTAAAAACTGGCTAGTCCATGGAAGATTCTAACTTCAAAGATGTTCCTTGGTGATGATCATTCTTTGATTGCTTTTACCTTCGCTGGATCCATCTTCAACTCATTCGAAGATATCATGAAACCCAAATAAATGAGTTCCGTATTCATGAAAGAAAACTTCTTCATATTTAACAACAACTTATCTTGCTGCAACCTCCTCTTCACTGAAGCTAAATGTCTCAAATTCTCTTCCTCAGTCTTACTAAAGATCAGTATATCATCAAGATATACAATTACAAACTTCCCAATGAAATATTTCAAGACTTCGTTCATTAATATCATAAAATTACTTGTCACATTTGTCAAACCAAATGACATGACAAGCCATTCATACAATCCTTCATTTATCTTGAATGTTGTCTTCCATTCATCACCTTCCCTCATTCTAATCTGATAATATCCACTTTTCAAATCAATTTTTGAAAAAAACTTTGCTCCACTCAAGAAATCCATAAAGTCATCCATCCTGGGTAAAGGAAATCTATACCTGATGGTGATTTTGTTAATAGCCCTTGAGTCTGTACATATTCTCTATCCACCACATTTTTTCGGACTTAACACTATTGGCACAACGCATGGACTCAAGATTTCTCTAATCAACCCTTTGTCCATCAAATCCTGGACTTGCCTCTTGACTTATTCATTCTCATGCGGCATCAGTCTGTATGCTTCCTTGTTTGGTAAACTCGCTCCTGGTATAAGTTCAATGTGATGGCTTATACTTCTTGTTGCGCCTCTTTCATCACCTTGGTGAGAAAATAAGAGGTGCTTGCAAGCTCAGTTGGGTCTGCTGAGCAGGATAGATGTAAAGGAAAGAGTTAGAGAAAGAAAAAAAAACCTATAACTATGAATTAAACTAATAAAAACTAAAATCATAAGCATAGGGACATAGAGATAACAAGAACAAAAAGACCCATGTCACCAATGTTTGAGGCTTGATCTATTGATGAAAACAAAGCACCAGGAAGAAATGGCACTATGAGTCCCTTCTTCCTCCAAGGGAAGGCTCTTGGACCCTCACTAGTAGCTCTTCTTACAACAAAAAAAATGAAAATGGTGATGAAAGAACTCTTTGCAAATCCACTCAATGGTGAGATGGATTGCTCAATGAAATGGTGCCAATGTGTTCTTGTCAAGGATGGAGTCCTTAAAACAATATAGGAAGCATAACATTACTTCGAATTCCTTGAGAAAATGAGGTGCATTCATGGATTTTTATAGCATTTCATTGGGTTATTGTGTAACTTCTTTGTAGTGTGAAAATAGGCCATTTAGGGAATTATTAGGTCTTTGACCAGCCCACCATTCAGATCTAGCCCGGATTTGGATGTCAAATCAGCACCATAAGTGGTTGGGAGGCCGACCACATTCATAAATGTGTCGTTTAGCAGGTGCGTGGATTTTTGTGCTAATAGTCGCGCATCATGCGCATATGCGCGCTTTCTACATTCCTGTTCCACGCATGTGCGCGCATGCCCAATGTATGCAAAGCGCCCTTCAATTTTTCACTACTTTGTATAGTTTTTTCCCTTTTTTGAATGCTGTGAGATTAATTCAGGGCCATGAATGACTTTATTACTGTTTGATGATGCTGAGTTCTTTTAACCATGTGTAGACGAATTTTCAGTGATAACAGATGCCCCCTGATGGATGAGGTTAGGTGCATACATATAGCCGAAATCCATCAATGTTTCTTCTACTGAGAATGTTGTTGTAAGATAGATCAATAGTGGGATCGTTTAGAGCGATCCATTGGAAGAAAAAAAAAAGGAACCGGTAGGACCTGACCTTCTATGAGGTGTGCAAAATAGAAAACTGTGTACAAACGAGGAGGGCATGCCCCATGCTCGTGTCATGTAACTCTGAAAAAGATGATGGAAGCATTGGTGTATACAACTGTAGCGCCCTCAGGGACAGTTGTGATAAAGGCAAAAGACAATTTTGTAAATGAACATACTCTAAACAGTAGGCAGTGATCACGGTAATAAGTAGCAGCGATTATGTGGGCATTGATAGCCCTGCCAAGTTCAGAGGTCTTTGGAAAATGAGAGAAATAACTGCAATAGTTGCAAAGTAAGACCCACCATAACATGAGAAAGTGTTGGCGTCGAATGTTATGGGGGCCAATGAAAGCAGGGAGCAATGGTTTTTTACCTTGTGTCGACCGAGATCACTCATTGAATGGAGAATGAGAATCAAGATACGGTCACCCTTCAAGAAAATTGTGCGGATGTCGACAAAAGGGGAACGCAACTCCCAGAAGCAAAGGGCTTCATGGAATCTACTGAGGTGGGGAAGTGGCAGAAGTACATGGATGAAGTCAAGAAGTGGGAAGACTCAAGACTTCCCTTGGTTGGAGGATGTATGAGATAAAAAGTGCTTGCAACCATGTAACGAGGTCGAGTGTCAGGGGGACAACAAGACCGGTGATAAGTTGTGCCAGAGGCGGGACAAAGTGAACAAATGCAGAGGATAGAGGTAAGTGACCTATGGGGTACTTTGAATATATGGATGATGCCCGCAAGGGTAGATGATGAGTAATGCTCCAACCAAGGGTGACATGGGTTGTGTTTGGCCAAAAGGAGGGAAGCAGGTCGCCAAAGGTGACGACAAAAAAGATAATATAATGACTGGAAATAAAGTCGTTTGTACAATAAATAACGAATAATTTGGGGAGAATTGTACAAATACAGAAACGGGTGCCCCAGTGTGATATGGGTGGCCCATGGAGGGAAGAATTTTCTTGGAAAACTGATGAAGGGTGGGGGGCCCATTGATGAGTTTCTGTATGAGGTAGGTGGAAATGAAGGTAGGTTCACAGATGGGAAAACTGATTGTGGATGAAATGGAGGGTTCATGATACTACAGAAGTGCAAGTAAAAAATAGAACCGTAAAGAGATAATCTGGGAGTCCTAATAGTCTTTCATCATGTCGCGAATCAACCACNATGTGGGAAAGCTAGCAAAATGAGGAGAAGGATTATGTGGTTGATTCGCGACATGATGAAAGACTATTAGGACTCCCATCCATAAAGGGTAATGAAGAATGGCATGAGTGTCAAAAGTGGAAAAAGGTGCTATAAATGGGACAACTCATGTGAGTAAGAATGCTACTGTGTAACAGTATCGAAGATGCAAAAATGGAGGTGTGGGTACTACAGAGCCGGGAATGGGGATCCTAGTGGTAAACATCAGAGGGTGTGACTGGAAATTAAAGTGTGATACGATGGGAAAGACTACATGCTAGTGCCAAGTATATACCTGAAGGGGTTGTGCCGATGGATGATGAGCAAGTACCTGCACACAAGAAAACCAAATACCCAAAGTGAACAATATCTGAAGAGAATCAAAGATATGAGCATGTATGTGATAAATGTGACTATGTGCGTGTGTACCTGACCATGATATAAAAAAAAGGTGCCCCGAGGGCTCAGGATGAAAAGTGACCCAGGGACTGCTCTGATGTAGGAGACGAGATGCTAATCCTGTGGCTGAAGACGGTTTGAAAAATAGACCCTTTGGGCTCCCGGAATGGTGAGTGGAAGTTTGGCAAAAGGCCTATATATAGTTGTAGGGCCCACATTGCCACCTCATTTGTACCTACTGCAATACTGACTGGAAAAATAGTTTTCAGAGGATATTTGGAGATTCAGGGAGGACAAGGGATCCGATTGAGGATCTGCAAGTATTAGGTTAGTGGTCGAATCATCCTGCATAGAAATAGGTTTTCAATTTTTGGGCAGGGGCTGTACGGAAGTTTGTACAGAGGTATTTAGAGGGTATGGGCCCCACATGCATGGGCGACCTGGTGATAGGTTTGCATACATGCACACCTACCCAACGATAAGGTGTGCTCGATGGGCATGCCTGTGAATTGAACAAGCACGCACCAGTGCGCGTTTGTGGGTTTGACAAGCATGCACCTGTGTGCGTCTGTATGGTGAACATGCGTGCATAGGGGCGTGCCTGTGAAGTAAACAGGTGCGCACTGATGCACACCTGTGTAGTGCACATGCGTGCATGTGTAGTGAACAGGGGCGCCTATGTGCATGCCTATGTAGTGAACAGGCGCACATGTGTGTGCGCCAATGGGTAACAAAACCACACCTAGGAGGCAAGGTTGAAGTGTAAAAAAAAGTCTTTTTGATACTGTTGATGGTTGCATGAGATGATATAGGGCTCTGTGTTGTCTGCAGGTGGACGGTGGTGACGATGCCAGTGTGGTGGCGAGAGTGAGACTGGGCCCAGTTGCGAGATGTTGTGGCCATTGAGGGGGCTGGTGTATGAGCGACTTTTTGGCAACCTGTGGGTTGCTAAAGTTTTTTGAGTGCCTGTTGATACGGGAATAGGAGTATCTGCTACAGTTCCTGATCCAGATGTGGTGTCCGGAGTTGCACTGCTTCCTCGTTCGAGGAGAGCAGATCCCCTTCACTGCGGTGGAGGATATATATTTCTTGACTGGGATCCCCTTTCGGGGAATTCCCCTACCGGTGGAGCCGGTGTTGCCTAGGACTATTTTTCTTGCCAATATTGACCAGAGATACTGCTCAGGTTGGGACTTTATGTCTGGGACTATGGTGAGTATAGGGGTGATAGATTCCCTGGCACATCGTTGTATAGCAGCAATGATTGTGTGGGTATATGGGTCACTGGCGACCCAATGGATTAGTGGTGGCTAGCTTTTGGTGCTGGAGAGAGTGTTGGCTGGCAAGCAGTTCGCTTGGGGGCTGACACTGCATGCGAGGATGGTGGCGCAGTTGGACCACTGTCGGTCCACTGGTGTGGGGGAGTTTTTTTTTGGGTCCATCCTAGTGGCCTGGTTTTTAGAGAGGGTGTCGATTTTGTGACCGAGGATTCTACTGGAGATGCCGGGGGTGCGAGAGTCATGGTTGAGATGGTGGTCGACAGTTTTTCTTCGTCATGGTGGTGGCGAAGGTGGCCACTTCTTTTCGGCAGNGATGCTGCAGGTGATACTTCGGTACCCCTATGCTGGGGTGGACTTTCGGGGTGACCCGGAAATGGTGCTACCTCCAGGGGAAGTGTTTGACCATCGAGGTATGTTTAGTATTGGTGTACATGTTTTGGTTTATGTTGTTTTTTGAGATAGCAGTCCATATGTATATGATATAGAAGCTGATACTATCTGTTGTTTGTTTGCATGTCCAGATGTGGCACCTCGCAGGTGTGAGGCGGAGATGCAGAGAGAGTCGGCTCGTCGAGAGCCGGAGAGACTACCGTAGGGAGAGAGACGTCGGTGGGAGGATGTCGAGGGGCGACTAGCTGAGCTAGAGAGGACAGCGAGGAGGCATCGGTTCGATGACCCTGGTGCGGGTCCATCACACGCTCCTCCGGTGGTGGTTGGAGTGGGTTTTGATGACATACACCATCGTTTGGAGACGGTTTTATAGGATGTGCATAAGGGCATGTGGACATGCATCCAGGATGAGAGTTTCCTGGAGCAGTGTGTAGGGGTTTTGCCACCATGGTGGGCCATAGTGAGACAAGCAGCAGTGCTTGCTGCTATGACGAGTGGAAGCCTGCCGTCGGGGCAAGAGGGTCCTATGGGTGGACCACCACCACCTGGGATAGGTGGTGGTGGGCCGCCACCGCCTGAGGGAGGAGCAGGTGTTGGAACAATAGAGGCACCATGAGTGGTGCATGATGTATATTTGTTTTGTTGTGTATAGGCTGGTGAGCCCATTTTTTGTACCGAGGTATTGTATTGGCCTACGGATACATGTATTGTTGTATGTAAACTATCGGATGGCCTGATGGGCCTTTATATATACATGAGTATACATATTTGAGATCTTGATGTTGTCTACATGCGTTTCTTTCTGATGAGTTTGATGATGTCTATTCGATATATATGCTGTGACAGGTTTTTGTGATATGTTTATGTATGTGTAGCTTGATGTGATATATGCCAATCTAACACCATGTTAGCTATGTGATCTGTTATTTGATTCAATTGCCTTGGAATATGTGTAAATGTAATGGAATCAAAATGTCAAGATAAAAACCTAACCTACAGGTATTTGCGAAAGAGACAAGGATCACAGATGTCGTACACATTGTTGAGTTGGAGAACGACTAGTTGAGAGTCGAGGAAGATGCTCAGGTGACGAATATGATGATGTTGGGCATCGGCTAGGAGGCCAATGACAACAGTTTATTCGGCTTGGTTGTTGGTTGCTGACCCCAAACATATGCCGCTTGAATGAAGCATTTCATGTAAGGAGGTGTAGAGAGCCCAAGCAACCGAAGCGAGATTTTGTGTCCAACGGCTGGCGCCGTCGGTGTAATCGATGTGGTAGGCTAGTAGAGGAAGCATCTGTCAATAGCACAAAGGATAGTTTAGACGAGAGGGGAGGAGGAAAAAGATTAAAAACACTAGAAAAAGAAATAACCTAAAGTAGAATGACTACTTTTAAGCATAAAATTTCTTGAGATATAACCCATTGATGGGTTCCATGAGAGAGAGGCCTTCGGGGGAGGCCAGGATGTATGCACCTTTGGTGAGGCAATGTTGAATGATGTATGGGCCATGCCAGAGTGATTCGAATTTTCCATGGCCGAAGGTATCATGAGCGATATCGTAAGCCAAGACAAGGTCGCCTTCGCGGAATGATAGAAGGTTGACATGGCAATCAAAGGTAGTCTTCGATCATTTTTTAGCTACCTCATTGTTTTGTAAGGAAGATCGATGATCTTCATCCAGAGACTCCAAGTTTAGCAAGCGCTGATCCATTGGAGTAGTGTCAGGTAATAGCTCAATTGCGATGCATAAGGTGGGAATTTCACACTCGATGGGAAGAGTTGCCTCGACCCCATGGACTAAATCAAATGGCGTGAAACCAGTAGCGGTCTTCACCACCATTCGATAAGCCCATAGCACAGAAAATAACATATGATGCCAATTGGTTTTATGTTTATTAACCGTGCGTTGTAACATGGTCTTGAGGACTTTGTTCGACGAAGATTTCATTCTTGAAGTGTTTCCCATGGTTGGAAATGAGTTGGAGGGGTACTCCAAAGCGAGATATGACATGGTTAAAGAAAAAACATGCTGCAGTGTTAGCGATGTTGTTGAAAGTGGGAATAGCTTCGGCCCATTTGGTGAAGTAATCAATGACGAAAATTATGTACTTGTGGCCATTGTTTGATGGGGGATTACAAGTCATGAAGTCGATGCCCCATTTACAAAAAGGGTCGGCCATAATGACAGGGTGGAGAAGAGCAGGGGGAGCTCGGGCTTTGTTGGCATAGAGCTGACATTGCTCACATCGTTTCACGGTATGAATGCAATCATGAAACAAGGTAGGCCAAAAGTAACTGTCTCGGATAATCTTTTGAGCAGTGGATATGACCAAAATATGGCCCCCACATGCGCCACTATGGCAGTCATTTAAGACCCTATTGGCCTCTTCAATAGTCAGGCACCGATGAAGGATGGTGTCAACACCCCGTCGATATAGGATGTCTCCAATGAGGAGGTAGCGGGGGGCTTGATGATGAATACAGCGACGATCATCTCATGAAAGGTGGTTACCGAACTTTTGAGTTCGGAGGTAGACGAGGAGGTCGTCGTACCAAGGATCATCTGAAGTGATGTAAAATAGATGTTCGTCGGGAAAGTCGGTGTTGACGGGGGCACTGGTGGTGTCAGAGGGGAGGGCCATGACAAGTTCGGTGAGAACGAGGGCCTTCTTACTCTTAGGTGTGGAGAACTCGAGGTCATATTCCTGAAGGATAATGATCCATCGAGCGAATTTTTCGTTAACTTTCTAACGGCTGAGAAAGTACTGCATAGGGTTGGAATCTGTGACAACCTTTGTGGTGCGAAGCAGAATGTAATGGTGCAGTTTCTGGACTGCAAGGACAACTGCTAGAGCAAGTTTCTCTTCTGGTTTATACTTCAAGGGTGGTCCTAAGAGGTTCTTACTAATGTAATAAATGATGTGTTCACGATTTTCATATCTGAGATGAACGAGGACGCTGTCTACTGATACAGCTGATGTTAATACATAGAGGATGTAGTTGCGATTATAGTCAGGTGCACTAATTAAAGGTGCATTTGAAAGTTCTACTTTAAGATCGTCAAATCACTATTGGGCATGGTCATCCCGGTGAAATGGGATTTCGTGACATAGTAAGTGAAGGAAACCGTGTGCACGTATGGTGTAATCTGGGACAAAGTGTCTAAGAAATTTAGCTTTGCCCTGAAGACTTTGAAGTTTCCGTAAATTCCGGCGAGGTGGAATTTCAGTGATAGCTTGGACTTTGAGGGGGTCCATAGTAATACTTCTTTGGGAAACAATAAAATCGAGGAGGCGCCCGGCGGTGACACAGAATACACACTTGAGAGGGTTCAAGCGGATGTTGTACTGACGACACCGCTGAAAGATGATTCGTAAATCATCGAGATGCTGGGTACGTTTCTTGGATCGAGCTGTGAGGTCGTCCAGGTAGGCAAGGATGATTTTATCTAGATCATGGAATATGTATGTCATCGCTCGCTGGAAAGTTGCACCGGCATTTTTTAAGCCGAAAGGCATGACATGATATGAAAAGGTACCCCACGGGGTAGTGAATGCGGTTTTATATTGATCGTCTGGGTGGATTTGAATTTGGCTATAGCCAGAGAATCCGTCCATAAAGGAGAGAGCCTCATGGTCGGCGCAGTCGTCGATAATTTGATCGATGAAAGGTGTTGGAAAGTTGTCTTTTGGACATGTGTTGTTGAGATCGCGAAAGTATGTGCAAACGCGGATAGTGCCCTATTTTTTTTCGACGGGTACAAGGTTGGAAACCCATGAGGTATAAGTGATGGGGTAAATAAACTCGACAGCGCATAATTTGTCAATTTCAGCTTTGATAGCTGCGGCTTTGGATGGGTGTAGCAGTCGCTGTTTTTGGTGAACTGGTGTAATGTCGGGCCAGGTATCGATGCGATGTTCGACAATAGAGGGATTAAGGCTAGGCATTTTCATGTATGACCAGGCAAAAATATCCCTGTATTCCTAGAAGAGGGCTTTATATGCGGTGATTTCTTGAGGAGTGCAAGCAGCTCCAATGGTGATTTCTTCGACGATGCCATGTTTAATGGAAATGTCGATTTTGATGGTGGGGGAAATGTTGGCCATGTTGCCTTCTTCAAATGCATCGGGAGCAGGAATGGGTTTATTGAACCAATTGATAGTCCCTGATGGGATAAAATCCTTGGTTTCAACTGTGTAAGTAGGGTTTTGGTTAGGAGGCATAGAGGCCACCTGTAGAGAGAAGAGTGTGCGGTGGTGTAGCGCATCCCAGGGAGAGTCCGGGTGATTTAACTCTTCGAGTATTTCCTCATCACAGTGGAAACTTTGGGAATACAAGGGGTCATGAGGAGTGATCTTGGTGACAGTGGTTGGGTGGTTGCCCCCTAGTGAAGAAACAGGGGGAACAATGCTAGGAGAGGGGGAGGGTTCACTCGACATAAACCATATATTGAAGTACTGAGGGGTACCTGTAGTGGTTGGGTGGAGAGTGTCCATAGGGGAATGAGCAGGGGAGTTGGGGGGGTTGCAGGGTAAATCCTCAGAGACATCATTGAAGAACCATGGAGGTGTTGGGAGTGCCTCGGGCTCGGGAGAAATGACATGAAGATCCTCTAGTGACGAGGTAATGTCAATTATTGCCTCTGCGGGTTGGTGAAGCAGGGCCAATTGATATCACCTATATTCAAGGATCATAGGACATTGGTATGTAAAATGAGCTAATGAATCGCAGAAAGAGCAAGGGCGTCTCATACGTTCATTGACTGAAGTGGTGACATAGTGGATGTCAGTGATATTCATTGATGAGGATATAGCAAGACTGGGGTTGTTCTAGAAGTTTTGGCGTACGACGGCTAATGTTTGTTGAAAGCATGAAAGTGTTGGGCAATGATGGGTATAATGGCCATACTCTAAACATATAGCACAAGCATATTTGGTCCTCAACCCTTTGCTACTGGAAGGGTGGGTGGTAGTGGTGGGACTAGCAGTAGGGGCAGGTGTTGTGGGAGTTTGATTAAGGGGGATCAAATTCTGTAATTCAGGTAATGAGGGACAATTATTGGTTTGGTGGCCCTCTTTCTCACATAGTGCGCAAGGTGCTGGGATGAGTGGAGGAAGTGGAGTGGTGGGCTCTTTCTTCCTTATCCTGCCCCCAGCTGTAGCCGGGAGGTTAGTGAGTGGGGGGGTGGTGGGGGTAAGGATGGGAATCATCATGGGGAGGCATTCTTGTGGGGGAAGGGATGGCCGAGGGACCATCTCTAGTGGGTGTAAATACCAAACTGGGATTGCTAACACCATATTAGGGAGTGTGAGCATTGCGGCTACCTGGAAAGCTTCGGTACTGGGTGGAGGGTAAAAGAAGGGAATTTGGGTGAGGGGTTGGGGGACTGTCACCCAGACGAGATTATGCCCTTGAGATCTAGTGGATTCGTGGACTGTTGAGGTCAACGAGTGCATAGGAGGCTCTGACAGGAGTGGCGCTGCAACTATTGGGACATCAGGAATGACTGAAGCCTCCTGAGGAGGAAGAAAAACCTATGTGTGAGTTATGTTAGATGATACGATGCATACCTGATTAGGAGGATGAAGGAGTGGTGGTGCTCCATGGTATGTCCCTAACAAGGATGGATCTTTGAAAATCCCAGGACCCATATCGATGAGTGGATATGCGTCTTGGTTTGTGTGGATGAGGGGAAGAACGTTATCAAGGTTGGCAGATGGGTTAGGCTCATAATGTGAGACATGATCAATGGTCACGATCTTCCCGTTATGGGGGAAAATTATTGTCTGAAAGACAAATGATGCCACTGTCTTCATAGTGTACATGTAGCTACATCCAAACAGGATATTATAATCAAGAGGGGTGTCGATAACTTCGATATCGATGAGAATAGTCTTTCCCCCGAGTTCAACAGGGACATTTTGGAAGAGTCCTTCAGGAGAGGATGGTCGTCCCTCATAAGCTCGTAATGTGATGGTAGAGGGTATGGGTTCCGGGGAACCGAGTTTCTGCCACACTATTTTGGACATAATGCATGTAGATGCACCTTCATCGATGATACATCGATGAACTGTGATGTTCCGTATTTTTACTGGTATTTGAAAAGCGATCAAGGCGGGAAGATGAGGTTCTCCGCTATCAAGATCAAAGGTGATGAGTTCGGTATCTGCAGGGTCGACTACCCCCAAGGAGGAAAGTAGTGATTTCCGCTACGTAGGACAAGTTTGGAGAACTTCCAAGACGGACATGGCAGCCGGGGATTGCGCTAAGTCATCTACCAAGCTATAGTTATGAGTTGCCCTAGCCTGTGGGTTGTGGACATTCCTGTGTAATGGGATGCGAGGGATGCGAAGTGGTGGTTCGGTGGAAGGGTGAGGGATCACCAACGGGTGTCCCGTTTGTGTAGGGTTTGTCTTTGGAGTGATGGGTGGATACTCAGCAGGTGCATGATACTGACGATTACACGTTTGCAGAAGGATTTCTTCCTCACTGGTGAGGAGAATTGTACGCTCTGCTAGGTTATTAGGGTTGAGGTATTGTACCCCTTGAGGTGGGGGATGTTGTGTGTCCTGTTGGGTGTTTATCACACCTTGATGTGGAATAGGATTTTGCAGCACGGTGGGAGGGGGTTGTTGCACGTATTGTTGTGGTGCCTGCTGAGGGGCAGGTTGTGCAGGAGAATGGGGAAGACTACCAGAGTCTTTCAATCATTTGAAATCAATGATCTGGGGGCAATGGTGAGTGTAATGACCAAACTCACCACAAAGGGCACAAGGGAAGATGGTTTTAACATTATTTCTCCCTTGGCATTTGTTATTATTTCCCCCTTGGGGGTTTTGGTTCCCTTGGTGCTGGCTTCCCCCAGTGGGTTGGTGTTGTGGGGGTTGATTCCCGCCTTGACCTGGGTTGTTGTTATTACTGTTCCGTCCTTTCTTCTTGGCATTGTTCGATGGATGGGTTGGATTGGATGTGTTCAACTGTTCAAAATTTTGGTATTGTTGAGCAGCAGAGGGTTGAACAAAATTTACCCCCGCATGAGGATGTGGGGGAGCCATGGGTTGTGGGGGACCAGGAAATGGGAAGTAAGGATTCTGTGGTGGTACCAATCCATAAGGTACATAGGAAGGCATAGTGATTTCACTAGTACTATAAGCTGATGTTGAGGGAGTACCACTATTTGTGGGAATAGGTGGATGTATGGGAGGTGCTGATAATGGTCCACTGATGGGTGGAGGTATAGCAACAGGGTATGGTTGTTGATACGGAGGTGGGGGGTAATAGGGAGTGCCCCCATATGCTGGAGGGTATTGAGGTGTTCCATACATCAGTGGTGGTTGGGGTTGTGGACCATGGTGTGTGGTGGCACCTATTAGTCCATCTGCTGAGTGAGACATCCCAAGTTTGTCTTGGCCAAATGGCATAGGTTTTGGAAGGTCAAGATGTATCATGTATAAGTACCCTGACTGTGGGTAGATGAGGTCATACTATTGGGCCTTGCTGATNTGGTGGTTTCTGCTTTGCACAAACTATGTCGCCTACGCCACTCATGAATGTGGTCAGCGATGTGTGTGGCTGAGGTTTGTTTGAAGTTAGAAAGTAGTTCAAGACCATTGTCATGGTGGATGGGTAATTGGAAGAAGGTCAAGAATTCTTTGGCCAATGACTCAAAAGTGGCGTGAGACCCCAATTTTTCTTCAACATACCATTTAGTTGATGGGCCTGTGAGTGTGCGTTGAAATAATCACAGTTTGATGGAAGCATCCATAATGTTGTTGGAGGAGCACCATAGGTGAAAGGTCATGACATGGTTGGCAGGGTCATCCCTTACCTTTCCTTCAAACTTTGGTATGTCTGAAGGTAGTTCTGTTGGCATTGCAGGCCATGTGGGGTCATGCAATATAGGATCATTAGTGAGTTTGGTGAGATCTAGTATGTTGAGAGAGGCCAAATATGGAATTTGTAGTGGGGGGGGAGGGTTATCTCCATCCATAGTGTGTTGTGAACCTGACCCTTGATGGGGACTAGGTGGGTTGGTGCTCCCTCCTTGAGAGGAAGTGGGTCTCCTGCTTCCGTGTAAAGGAGAGTGAGTGAACGGATGACCTTGGGAAGTTGACCCAAGTAATGTAGAACCAAGAAAAGTTGATCCTAATATAGTAGCACTCACAGGAGTGTGTGAAGGGGGTGTCGATGAGTGGGCACAACTAGATACTCCCCCTAATATAGGAGGGAGGTTGAGCAAACGTCGTGAACGACGGGGGTTTTGTGGTTCCCCTATGATGGCAGACTAGCTGTGTGAATATGTGCAAAAAGTGGTGAGAGAAATATAGAAACAAAGAGCCTTTGCATTGAATGTTTACACAATATATATATCCAAATCAAACTGTAATCAGATGTGCATCATACATAAAGTGAGAAAGAAGCATATGTGTGGGTAAATGGGTTTTGTCCACGTGGGGGAATCAAAAGAAAGCAAATGCTCGTGTCCTAGAAGACGTAACGTCCTTCCTCTCAAATAGCACTGGAGCTTCCAATAGTACTCAACAGTGGGGCCTGAAGTCACCAGAAGAGAAACTAGTGAAGGATGAAACAATTGGTTATAATGAGGGGTAAAGGGGGCATATCTCGAAAGAGCTGGCGATACTTCCCAATAGCCACACAAAATCCAATCGAGGTGAAATTACAGCCCACAATTACCACCTGGGTAGATGTCCTAAAGTTGGTCACTAGGTACCTCGATCAAAGTGCGACATTTAGATTTTTGGCCTAAGAAATGGGTCACGGGCTGGATGCCATCCAAGAGGTGAGTGCCTCAAGGGGGGACGCACAAAGTAACTGGACCTCAGCCTTCAACCCTTTACGGGTATCTCCCTGCCTTATGGTGATTGGAACACTTGACTTAGAGGATTTTTAGCTCCCTATTTGACAACCTCTATGTTTTGAAAATGTGAGAACTAGATAACGAGGAGTTATTTGGATGCCTGTCCTCGAAATCCTACCTAGACTAAAAAATTTCTTTTGGCACCTCCTGTGGAGGAAAACTTAGTGAGTTCTTAGAAAGTTTTTTAGATGTTGTTGTTTTGGGATTTTGGGGGTGAAAACCAACCTCGTTGATTAAGAACGAGAGTGGATATTCTCGTCAAGAAAATATGGGGTATTTTCGGAATCCATTTGAAGGAAACTTACTTTGACCTCCACGTTTCAAGAAGAAACTATGTGAGTGATAAGTGACTTTTGTGTGTGAGTGAAAGTGTGCCAATTTTTAGTGAATTAGATGTCACCTTGCTGCATGTGGACTTCGCTTGGTCCTTACAAGAGTTTGACTACCTAATTAACTAAGTGTCTTTGGCACAACCTTGCGTAATTCAAAAGCCCTAGGAAGCTAGCATGTGGACATGTGGGTCCATTACTATCCTTTAACTCCCTATTGTGATGTAATCTAAGAAAAGCTTGAAACTATCCTAGATTGAACATGTGGGCATGTATGGGCCTGTTACAAACCTTTAAACTTCCCTAGTGTTTTGATCTAAGAAAGTAAAATTCCAAACACTATCCTATATTTGTAGCATGTGGGCATGTATGGGCCCATTACAATATTAATATGTGTTTGAAAAAGAAAACTAAGAGGGGTCCGAAGAAGGGTCATTGTCCTCTCCTAAAGGTTTTAAACTTTGTTAAGGGAGATGAAATTGTTTCACAATCTTTTTCTGATTTTCAAGGTCGCTTCAAGGCGTGAAAAAAGAGCGTACTAAGCGATTGTAATTCAACTTCTAGTCCCAATGTAAGTTAGATGTGATTATAAATGATTTCCACCTTATCCTGTGAGTCAAAACAAGCCATCCATGTGGCAAAAAGCAAATAAGGGAAATTGATTTTTATCCTCCTAAGTGCCTATGTGTGTTTGACTAACCCCTTTATATGATGAGGGGACTAAGTGTGGTGCTGCTTTAAAACATGATTGACATCATTTTTAAGAAGTAAAATGGCCTTCCCCACATCCAAACAACTTACAATGTGAAATTTTGCTTAGATGCGCAGCCCCTAGTGAAGACAGAGGCACACAGAGCACAGGCGCACGAACAGAGATGAGTCTGAAAGTGCATGCGTGAAGAGAAAGGCTGTCACTTAAGCGCATGCATGCACAATGCACGTATTTGTGGTAGAATATTCGTGCACTAGTGACAAGCGACCGAGAAGGAAAAATCCGAATGAATTTCTGTCAATTCTCCTTTGAATTGGATGGTTGGCAGATCGACTTAGGCCGGTTTGTGCACCTGCAAGTTAATGAAACTAAAAGAAGAGAAAAATAAACCCAAATGAGGTAGGAAATTGATACCTTTCCCCAGTGGAGTCACCAATCTATTGTGCCTCTTTCGTCACCTTGGTGAGCAAATAAGAGGTGCCTGCAAGCTTAGTTGGGTCTGCTGAGCAGGACAGCTGTAAAGGAACGAGTTAGAGAAAGAAAAACAAAACTATAATTAAGAATTAAACTAATAAAAACTAAAATCATAATCATAGGGACATAGAGATAACAAGAAAAAAAAGACCCATGTCACCATTGTTTGAGGCTTGATCTATTGATGAAAACAAAGCACCAAGAAGAAAGGGGACTATGAGTCCCTTCTTCCTCCAAGTGAAGGCTCTTGGACCCTCACTAGTAGCTCTTCTTACAACAAAGAAAATGAAAATGGTGAT
>JASDQU011028502.1:28018-50933 GCA_032191745.1 Picea mariana | reverse complement strand
TCTCATTTGACACATCTCAGAATTGCAGAGAGCAACTGGTGCGCACTACAGTTCCCAGTTTGGTGCGCACATGTGGAGGAGAGCTGCAGGTGCAGCTGCTACAACAACCAGTTTCAGTATTGGCTTGGACTATCTCTTGGCTAGGGTTTGGACTATCTGATCAGCTATTGTTGGTGCGCTATCTTTGGAGGAAGATGCGCTACACCGTTTTTGGCTATCTAGCCTAGGTTTTGCCTCCGGAGTAATTCTCAGTCAAGGTTAAGGTGCTCGGAGGGTGGCTTCGGCCTATGGTTGGGTGACGAGGGTATTGTTAATGGTAAAACGAGCACATAATCTTCTATATTCTAACAAGTTATGGGCCCACACCTCCTTCATTCAGTATAAACACTGGAAGGAAACACAACCACTAGGATATTGATCTCATTGAGGAATTGCCACTAGGGTTACTAGTAGAAGCAACTTCCAAGACACTGTCACTAGGGTTACTAGAAGGAGGAGTTGAAGAAACCCTAATCCTCTCATTGAGGCACCTTAAGTGAAGAGATTGACCTAATCTTTGGACAGATCAATGCGCCCTAGCCTAGCACATCTCCTGATACTCTCAGCAAGCCAAGACGTGAAGTTTGAATTTCTAGTCAAATCTAGGGTTTGACCAAGTCAAGCAAGCCATGACTAACTCTATGAAGTCTGAGAGCAAGTTAGATAGAGCCTCTAACTTCAGAGCATGGAAGACAAGGATTGACCTCATCCTTGCCAAGAATAAAGTGTTGGATATAGTGAAAGGAAAGATTGTGAAGCCAGAGTTTGAAGAAGTAAAAGAGAAGGAACCACAGAACGTTGTAGATATGGAGAAGTTCAAAGATGTTGACATCAATTCCATAAGTATCATAGTGGATTCTATAAAATACCACTTGATACCCTACATCTCCCATCTTGACTCATCGAAGAAGATGTACGATGCCCTAAAAAATCTCTTCTCAGTCAGAAACATTGGACAAGTTATGAGTCTGAAGAATGAGCTCCGTAACATGAAGATGAATGATGACGAAAACATAACATCATACTTTGTAATGATCTCCCAGTTAAGAGATCAACTACTAGCTATTGAAGAGATCACTTCAAAAAAGGAATTGGTGAACATAGTACTCAATGTTCTTCCCAAGACATGGGATGCATTTGCTGCAAGCATGGACACAAGAAAGGAGTATTCGACATTTGAAGAACTTTGGACTTGTTGTGATCAAGAAGAATCAAGGATCAATGCAAAGGATAAACCCCAAAAGAAGTACGACGATCAAGCTTTCACAACAAGATTCAAGAACTTCAGGATTAAAAGGAATTTTGGTTCAAGGAGGAAGCGAAATCAGGAAAAAGACATTTCAAAAGTGCAATGCTTCAACTGTTGAAAGTATGGTCACTACAAGAGTCATTGTCCCAAGCTAAAGAAAAGGATGGAGAAACACGAAGCATCGATTGTCGAAGAAAAGGAACCTACAAAGAAGGCTAAGAAGGATGAAAGAGACTTCTTCTTCTAAAAGCTAACAACACTCTTCTTATTTTTCTGTACATATCTTGCTTGCATCGTCTCTGTACATATCTTGTATATCTATCTCTTGGAAAATAATGTGTTCCAAGAAGAACCATACCAATGGAAGAACAATAAGATGAAAATGGATATCATTAGATAATACTCATTAAAGGATTAAGTACAAATCATGTGGAAGCTATTGCAAGATAATCCGAATCAATCATGAAAAGACTTAGAAGAAGCAAAGACAGAAAGAAGTCAACAATCGAGAGGAAATTGGAAAAAGACTTATGACGTTCTGTAGAAAACAACAAGACGGAAGCATGGAGTCTGTTAGACAAGAGAGCCAATTATATATTGCAGAAGAAAATAAGGATGTAGATGGAAGTGTGGACTCTGTTAGACGGAGGGAGCTGATTATATGCACTCTTACATTAAGCAAGGGTTAGGAGGGAGCTAATCCTATGATCCATTAAATATGATGAAATATATATATCCATGGTAGCAGCCATGAAAGACAGTACATGTTCAGTTCAACCACAAGAGAAGACTTCTTCGAAGATAAGCCTTAAAGTATTCTTGGTTGTTCGTCCAGACACGTGATCCTATGATGAAAGGAAGAAGTGGAATCTCTAGGGCATGGAATCTATAAGAAACTCCATGAACCCAAGAAATAAATAAAAACATGAAGAAGAACATGAATATTCCAAGAAAGAAAGAGAAATCAGAACAACCAGTCATTACATCAAGAATCACAAGATTACCAGCCTTATATGAACTCACTAAAAGCAATCAAGTAGAAGAACTGAAAGTCGTGATAAAAGAACAAGTGTATGGAAGACTTATGAATGAAAACATTGCGAGACCTAGAACTCGAGGTTCTCCCAGATGGAGGGAGAAGACTATGATGATTACTTGTTCCAGTAAACCAAACTTATCTCTACATGAGTCATTATATCATCCGCAATATCCATGAGTTGGAGTTATACATCAAATGAATACAAAGAATGTTCTCCAGAGAAATTGAATAAAGAGCATATGAAGAAAAATCTCAAGACTTTGAGGCATACCAGAAAGAGACCCTTGTATGCAGATAGCAGAAGATAACTTGGTGGAAGAACATCCAGTGCACAGCATAAGCGTGGTGAAGATTTCCTATAACATCAAGATGACTACTCAGTAGATCAGATCTCATGATGACAGAAGAAGTGCCACATAGATATGTTCTAGTTTTCCAACTATGATATACTCTATTGTTCAGATCTACATGAAGCCTTCATAGTGTTCTAGACTAAAGTACATTTTAAATCAAGCATTACATTATCCATGATGAAGTCCAGAAAGGAGAAAATGATTTTCAAATACATATCTCCATAGATGAGCAGATAAGTAGACATTTTGGTAAAAACTTCTATCCAAGATAAAAGAGTTTGCGTACTCAAGCTAGAGCTCATGGAAGCAAATTCCTTCTTATTGAAAAAGGAAGAAATGACTCTCCAAGTTAGGAGGGAGCACTTAAAACATTATTGAAGACATTCATCTTTAAATTTGAAAAATAGTCCATCTTGGACAGATGCTTTCCTGTTCGAAAAGTGGATTGAGACTTCTGACGGACAGTCACTTCCCATTGTGGTTAACATGGGAAGTAGTCTAATTGCTGATGTATCATAGACATCGACTTCCCATTGTGGTTAACATGGGAAGTAGTATGATTGCCGATGTATCATAGACATCGACTTCCCATTGTGGTTAACATGGGGAGTGGTATAGGGAAGTCTCTCTTCTTGAGGGTTACTCAAGAAGACTAGCCCGCCTCGTCGAACAACGACTTCTCATTGTGGTTAACATGAGGAATGGTTCGTTTTGGAGGTTGATACAGGACAACATTTTCCTCTTGTGGTTAATAGAGGAAATGGTTCAGACTATCATTCTTTAGGGTTTATACATTCTCTCCAGGGTGAACTTTGATTAGTGTAGGAGGAATGGCCTAGGGTGGGTAATGGTCTAGGCTCAACAATCAGGGACATACATTCCTTAGGGTTTATACATTCTCTCTAGGGTGCACTTTGATTAGTGTAGGAGGAATGGCCCAGGGTGGGGAATGGTCCAGGCTCAACATTCCTTAGGGTTATACATTCTCTCCAGGGTGCACTTTGATTAGTGTAGGAAGAATGGCCCAGGGTGGGGAATGGTCTAGGTTCAGAAGACAGGACAGTTACTCTTCCTTGCTTGAGAAGAATAGTCCAGATATCTCATTATTCTACGTTGAGGAAGATATTCTTTTAGAGCTCATAGATGTGAGTGAAAGATTGGCCCAGATGATTCAGTTTATATCATAACAGTGTTTCTGTGCAGGTTGCTACTAGATGTTTGTTATGAAGACTATATGAAAGTAGATGTAGACTACTGTGGTGGATATGTTCCACTATTCGTGAGGCATATATTCTTTCAAAGCTCATAGATATGAGTGAAATATTGGCCCAGATAATTCATTTTATATCATAACATTGTTTCTGTGTAGGTTGCTATCAGATGTTTGTTATAAAGACTGTATGATAGTAGATGAAGACTACTGTGGTGGATATGTTCCATTGTTCGTGACTATACGTTGTTGATCAAGTACTTGTGTGTTACTTGGTGTGGCAGTGTACCACTGGATTGTGGTTATGTACTACTATTGGATAGAAACAGTTGTGTTCTATTTTTATTCTAATTGCCTTGAATACTATCAACAACTTATTGGAGATCATCATCATCCAGACGAATGATGAACATAGATTTTCCAGACGAAAAATAGTTCAGAGCATTTACTCTTCTAGATTATAAGAATGGCTCTTGTATCATTCTATGGTGTGAGTGACTTATCTAGCATCATGTCTAATTACTCAGATGAAGTATGGTTTTGAGAGATGATGTAGCTGATGGTGATGGTGATGGTGATGCTCATGATCTAGTCATGAGATAGTCTAGATTGATGCTACCGGGTAACTGGTATGTTTTTATGCTCAATACCATTACCTGTAATACCTCCCTAGCTAGGAGGGAGTGTTAATATTATGGTAGCTGCGGGAGGTATTTACCTCCATGTGTAAACCCGACGAGAATAGAAGACTCCGGAAAGCAAGAGAAAACCCTAATGAGTTGGTTAATAACCCTAGAATTCTTGTTGGCTCAAGAAGATAATTAATATTAGGTTATTAGCCTCCAAGAGAAGAATTCAGCCAGAAATAATAATAAATATAATAAACAAACACATATCTAGAAGGAGAAGTCGGCCCCAACAAATCTGGCAGAACCACTATAAATACAGAGTGCCAGTTCTCATTTGACACATCTCGGAATTGTAGAGAGCAACTGGTGCGCACTGCAGTTCCCAGTTTGGTGCGCATGTATGGAGGAGAGTTGCAGGTGCAACTGCTATAGCAACCAGTTTTAGTATTGGATTGGACTATCTCTTGGCTAGGGTTTGGACTATCTGATCAACTATTGTTGGTGCGCTATCCTTGGAGGAAGATGCACTACACCTTTTTGGCTATCTAGCCTAGGGTTTGCTTCTGAATTAATTCTCAGTCAAGGTTAAGGTGCTCGAAGGGTGGCTTCGGCCTATGGTTGGGTGACAAGGGTATCGTCAATGGTAAAACGAGCACACAATATTCTATATTCTAATAGGTTTGATAGCAGATTTCCCTAACATTAGCCGATCGGTAACATAAATGGGTAACAAGTGGGGTGCTCATGTTGCACCGAAAACTCTAATGTAGGTTTCTCGTTCTTCCAAATACTAGTAGCCAATTTTAGTTATAACCTTCTTTGCTTCATCTGATAATCTAGGGCACTCTCTTATAAAGAGAAATGAGTAAATGTGTGCAATAAATTGGTCACAGATAACAACATGGGATTTTTTGTACTTGTTTTCCCATAGGATGTTGAAGTATACATGGACATCTGGCTCTGAAGGGTGACAATTCAGATTCATCCCAGCAAAAGCATTCTTGGCGCAGATCACGTCCAGTAGATACGAAGCCATGTAGAAGGTGGGGGTATCTTGCTCCTTCGTCTCCTGAGCCTGTTTTATGCAGGTGCTTAACTGTTCGGATATGATGGCACCCCAGTTGAAGCTTCTGCCTGAAATAATGATTGTAAAAGAGAGAGGCATCCAAGCCTCTGAAAAACAGGAATAGTCTTTTTCCCCATGTAACCTGCAAAGTAAATCCATGAGGTATATGTATGGTTCCCTGAGATTGGCCATTGGGTACCAGGCAGTAGTCGGGTTCGTGAACTTTTTGTTTTCTCTCCACCAAGACAACATGATTTTACTGGTATCGTGTGACGCATAGAAACTTAAGATGAAATCTGTGCTCAAATTTATCTCGAAATCCTTGAGCTTATAGTAGCTCTGAACCTCTGATGGCAGAAAGACTCTGATGCACTCACCGTTATCATCACTAATCAAACACTTTTGGGCATTAGTGTGGTCAATGATCCACTTCAAGAGATCAATGAATGGAAATACTGGAGATTGACTTGCTACGCTGTGCAGATAAGCCCTGCGAATATTGGGGAGGACCTCATCGTCGAGCTTCCTCGTTTCAGGATCGCTATGCGGGGTATATTCGAGGGGTTCCTCTTTCTTGATTTTCTTGAAAAATTCTTCCTAGCAAGGAAATGCCATCTTGGATCCAATACTTTCCTCTGTGTCTCCAAAAGTTGGGGGCTAGACAAAAGGCTCCTTGGTGATTCTCTTAATGATGGATACTGGTTTGGGAACAAAATCTAAGTGCCTTGCAACTGATGGGGAGGAGCCTTCTCCTACTTCATATTCTTACATCTTAGGGGCTCTCAACAATTTCATGGTGGACGGCTTATTCAGAGGCATTATTCCTGTAATTTAAAATTTCATTTGAGCATGTGTTCAGGGCAGTGTTGGGTGAGAATATATAAAATGGAGCGNAAAAAAAAAAAAAAAAAAGCGAACCCATACCTGTGATGTTGGCTAAGATAATGGTTTTAATACTCACTGGACTTTGAACATTTTATGTGGACTGTTAGCTTCACTCTCCTATCTGCCCTGAACTTCTCACTGCGTAGAAAGGGATCATACGCAATGACTCGAAAGGAATATAACTGGGATATACTATCGGTCATATCGGTTATTTAATACGAGTCATGAACGCAAATTCAAAATAAACTACTATTGGATTTTTCTGCGGATAAATTCTGATTGGTTGATGGCGGAGGCACGGATGGAGATGCATTGTATCAACGAGTTTAATGGTTCCTTTTGATTCACGCACGAGTCAATAACTAATGCGTGATCCATGCATTAACTGAGAATCATAATTGCAACGTAGCTACCACACTCTGGGGTCAACACATCTTGTCATGTCACGTCACTTGGTGAATGAATCACGAATCGGTTATTATCAAAGTGTGTACTTACATTGATAGGCTATTGATGAACTTTCCAACATCGATGATATAGGGGTTGTCTATCGGGGGGTTTACTCTTTCTTTCGTGTGATGCGTATTATTACATCTTTCTGCCGAAGCCGATCGAATCGGTCTTCGAAAAAAATCCTTCCCAAGGTTTATTTACAGGAAAGAAACATTTCATCAGTCGACGCCGATGAGGGTTGGTATTCAGCTACTTTGACTCTCCAAATGGTCTTTGCCACCATCATCTTCTGCCGATGCCGAAATTCTCCTGTGAGTTGAGAAAAATCTGGGTCGTTGATTCCTCGAGTAGTTGTTAAGTATTTTAGAGTTAAGATGATTCTTCATTGTATGTTCAAGTGAACTTTTACTCAATTAAAACATGAAACATATAAGAGAAGCGAAGGATCAGTTTCAAGTCGAGGCGAAAAAGACCAAAAGTAAACTATAGGGTGGTACCCAAAAGGAAATAGTCACAGAACTTTTAGGGTGTGTTGAGTACTCAACAAATGGCAATTCACTAGACGGATGCAGAATCTCTGTTCCTCTTTCCTTTCCCTCTAGGTATTACCAAACCTTAGAGAAGATATATTCGACACTTCTTTTATTCATATTGACCGAAGTCATTATTTTCCTCTTCTCTCTTTTTTTTTTCATTTTTATTATTATTATTGGAAGTATTGTTTTACGTCTTGACCGTTTACCGGGAGGGCATCTGGTTTCCCCCTTAGATTTTGCAACCGATAAGTACCTACCCCAATATTCTCAGCTACCTAGAAAGGCCCAAGACATAGGTTCTAAAACTTGGAATGTTTCCCTTTGGGTTCATTCACCCTATCCCACTTCAGGACTAAATCTCCTACTTCGAAGTTCTTTTCCTTAGCTTTATGTTTATCGATTGATCTTTTCACTATTTGTTGATGAGCCAATAATTTTGACTTATCATTTTCTCTCTCTTCTTCCAGCATGAGCAGAGTGTCAATCCTCTATTGTATGGCCGATGAGGGTTCCTCATTAGAATCTTGGGCCAATTTGAGAGAGGGAAGATAAAGACCATTCGAGAGGATGGCTTCCTTTCCGTAGACCAGAAAGTATGGGGAATTTCCTATGGCTTCTTTGGGTGTGACCCTATTGGCCCACAGGGCATTATGTGGTTGATTATGCCAATTTATTTGGTTGTCTGTAACTATCTTCTTTAGTATCCTTACCAGGTTCTTGTTGGTCGATTCCTTTGTCTAGAGAAAACTCCATCAACCGAGTAGAAGAGAAGTAAGTTGCATTATCAAAGATTAGAATAGAGGGGACACCAAACCTTGTGATCAACATTTGTTCTATAAATTGGATTACTATTTTCTCATTTACGTGAGTCAGAGGAACGACCTTTGCCAATTTTGTGAAATAGTCGGTCGCAGTAAGAATGTACTTGTGTAGTTTGGAAGAGCTATGGGAAATTTGTCCTATGATATCCAACCCCCACTGCTCAAAATTTCTAGAGACTGTTACAGGCTGATGTGGGATTGTTGCCCTTTTTTCCTTTCCAACGCTCATTTGACAGGTCTTACAATTCCTAGCGTAGGTATGAGCATCTTTGAATAAAGTGGGCCAATAATAGATGGCTCTCAAAATTTTATGAGCGGTGGTGTTCCCTACAAAGTGTCCTTCGGTGGGGTCGTCATGGAGTTCTGTCAGCACATTGTCGACGTCTACTCGTTCGAGACATCTCAATAATACCCCATCATAGTTGATCAGGAAGAGTACCGAATTTATAAGAAGATACTATGAAGATTTCAATCTTAGGGCTCTCCTTTCCTTAGGGTTGAGGTTCTCGGGACAAGCCCCATGATAAAAAATATAAGTCAAATCCTTGTACCATGAATCTCATATTGGGGAGATGTATGCCACTTTGTTGCACCATAGTGTCATTTTGTTTTCCCACCCGAAATCTTCATTTTCTTGATTCTGGGCTTCGACTGCGAGCTTACATAGACATTGTCCTTTTACTAGTTTGGCAGGTTTTATGTCTAAATCAAATTCCTGGACTACTTCATCCATTTCCCTCTCCTTTTTGCCATTTCTTGTTGAGTGAACAGGGATCGGACTGCAGGGTGCGACACAATCACCTTAGTGTGATTTTTTAGAATGTAGGATCTGAAATGTTTTACTGCCTTGTAGACCGCGTAGGACTGTTTATCTATGGCAGGATAATTAATCTCATCTCCTTGAAGATTAGTACTCATAAAGTAAAATGGGGCCTCATTGTTGTCATCATCATTTTGGGTCAAAACCATGGTGAGTGATTGGTTGGAGGCGAAAGTATATAGGTTAAAGTCCCTATTGAAATTGGGACTTCGCAGTACCAGGGCTCGGGAGATGGCGGCTTTGATATTGTTGAAAGAGTATTTCCGTTCATCATCCCACTTGCATTAGGAATCCTTGCGAATCATCTTTTGCAAGGGCTTGATGATTTTGACAAAGTCGGGAGTGAACTTCCTCACGAAATTGATTTGCCCAAAAAAGGAATGCATGGCCTTCTTGTTATGGGGGAGTGGGAGTTGAGCTATGGCCTTAATCCTTTCGTGGTCTATGCGAATCCCTTCTTTGGATATAATATGACCTAACAAATTTCCTTCCTTGACACTGAAAATAGTCTTCTTAGGGTTCAACGATATACCGTACTTCCTGCATCTCTTGAAAATCTGAATTAAGTGTTGGATGTGTTCTTTTCTATTCCTCGAATACACCATTACGTTGTCTAAATAAACTACCACACACTTATTGATGAGTCCCCTGAAATCCATGTCCATGGCCCTTTGAAAGGTTTCTCTTGCATTAATTAAGCCGAAGGGCATGTGCTTATAAGCAAAGGTTCCCCATTTGGTTCGGAAGGTAGTTTTTAATCGGTCTTCTTCTGAAACCAACACTTGGTTGTGTCCTGAAAAACCGTCTAGCAAGGAAAAAATCTCTGAGCCCGACATGGTCTGTAGGAGTTGTTCCATTGGCGGGACAGGATAATTGTCTTTTTTTGAAGCTCTGTTGAGGTTTCGAAAATCTACACATAGTCAGATTTCTCCTGACTTCTTCCTCACTGAAACAAGATTCACTACCTAGGTGGAATGCCTAACTTGGAAAATTATCTTTGCATCTAAAATTTTCCTCAACTCTTGATACATGAGAGGTTCCAGGGATGGATGGTACTTTCGGAGCATCTGTTGGAAGGGCTTCATTTTGGGTTTTAACAGGATAGTGTGTTGAATGATGCGGGTGTCATACGTTTTTAAATCCTTGTAGGACCATGCAAAAACGTCCTGGTATTGCTTGAATAATCTGAGGTAGGCCTTCCTCTATTCCTTAGATATAGTTTTGTCGAGATTTACATTCTTCAGGTTCTCTGGAGAACCAAGATTTACATTTTCATGGAGGGGGAAAGAGATACTAGTCTCCGCATTTTTGGGTTCTTTAAAATGATCCTTTAGATCAAACAAACTTTTTAGATTAGCTATCCCCTTGGGGATTGTGCGGGCTTTCAATTTTCTAAGATATTTTTCTGTTTAGGGATTGGTCTCAGTTGTCTTCTCTCAGAATGCTTTATCATCTATGGCCAGGTCTTTGAAATTTTATTGATTGGTCAATAAGTTTATGATTTTTTCATCTCCTTCAAAGACCTTCCAATTAGAAATATTGTTCGGCGCCGACGGTAATAGAGCAGCTCCACAGTAAATTGGGAGTCTTCATAATCTTCTAAAGGCGATAGTCAGTAAGTGACTATGGCCAAGGAGTCGGAAATAACTTTTTTTTCTCTCGGAATCATGGTGATATTGAAAGCGTCAAAGCGTGCCATTAGCCTATGCACCTCTTTCTAGTAGTTCTTAAGATAAGGCGAATTACAATGAATAATATTCCTTATTTATCTAACAATGATCTCAGAATCCCCAAAAACCTTCAATTCCTTGATACCCAAATCTATGGCTTTCTTTAACCCCTTTACTAGATCTTTGTATTCGGCGGTATTGTTGGTGCATTCGAATTCTAGCCTACAGGAAAGGAAATGACGTTTACCCCTCTGATCTATGAGTATTCACCTGGCTCCTGACCCTTCTTGTGATTTAAATCCATCAAAATAAAGGGTCCAAATTTGCGAATAATAATTTCTCCTTTCTCTCCCGTCGCCCGTGTTCTGTTCTCTGACCTTTTCCTCTAGAATTCCTAGCGCGGGGCTCTAATAGAAGAGGGTATCTCCTATCAGCGTCGGGGATTCTTCTCGAAAGATCATTTTGGAGTTTTGAGTAACTGGAACACTGGATAGAAGAGGAGCAAAGTTGTCGAAGTGAGAATCACAAGAATAGTTTCCCAATATGGGGAAGTCGGTAGAGGTTGGTTCATTTGGGGTTTCCAGATCAGTGACCATATGTTTCAGATATCTTTCCCTATTGATTCTGATCATGTTCTCGTATCCCTTCAGTTTCAGCCAAAGGTGCGCCCAGTCAGTACTGAAATATCCGTTCATCTTTTCAGACCAATCTCGACTCAGCAATAGTCCATACACCTCTGGGATGTCCACCACAATGATTTCAATGACCTGCACAAAATTAGGATGCTTCACTATCCTGATCATCACGTCTTTAAGCTCTCCCATGACCTTGACCTGGGTTCTTTCTAGTTGTATGACATGTTTATCACTTTTTAAAGGAACAACACCTAATTTATTACATACGGCCAAGGGCATGACATTAGAGGATGCCCCCGAATTGACCAGGCAATTGTGAAGATTCCTGTTGAATACTTCAAATTTCAAAAGGAAGGGTGGCACAAAAGGCCTTTATTTCCTACCATCTGAGTAGGCGTTCACAGTTGGCATGTTTGTTAAATTTGTCAGGGGGAGAGTCTTGTTCTAACTATTGCTATTGGTCGGGTTTCCTACCGAATTAGAGCTTGCAATAGGAAGTCCTTCTGTTGAGGAATTATACATACAAGCATAACTGATATGTTAGCTTTCATCTTCTTCAAAGCTTCGACTACATTATACTCTAGTTTGGGGGAATCTTGGGTGTGGATGTTTATAGACCTTTTACCGGGGGAAAAAGGAATCTTCAGGCGGTCAAGAGTTAACTTACTTTGCGAGGCCCAGGGGGCGTCGAGATCTTTCGAGCCGGGTTGGCCCTTGCTATGTGTTAGTACTGTCGATACCTCTGTGGGTTGTTCTCGAGACTCAAACAGGTCACCTGAAGACGCGATCATGTCAGGATCCCATATCAGCATGGTTGTGTCTCACGGTGGGTTAGCTTCTTCCTGGTCTGCACTAATCATGGTCGTACTGCTTTATTGTTTGTTTAGGGAAACTTTGTCCAGAAAATGATTGGCCATTAAATTCATGGTATGGACCCATTGAGGGCATTCTCTCTCTGAGTGGTTCTCTTGGTGATAAGTACAGAACGAATCAGACGCAACATTCCCTACGTCAATGTTTAAGTTGGCTAGGGGAGGTTCAATTGATTTGAAAGGCTAATTCCTTTTAAAGAAAGGCTTATAGGGTCTTTGGCCTTGGTTTCCTTCCCCTGTTCTCCCTTTCATGTCTATAATCTCATTTGATAGTTTCTTGACCATGCGCTACAAATCTTCTATATCTCCATTACATTTGTTGGGAGTCTGTTCAACTAGATTCCCTGGTGGTCTAGTCAGAAGGAGTCCTCTTCTAGGGGGAGGTTGGATTTCTTTCCTCACCAGAGAATCTTGGCCTTGTTTACATCCTTTCATATGGAATTCTATCATCTTGGGTTCTTCAAAATTTTCCACAAGGGTTTGTTTGGCGGATTTTTTAATGAACATGGAAATAGAAGCCGAGAGTGCATTGGCATAAACTTCGATTTGTAATTATTTAGTTGGTTTCACCGCAGGCTGGAATTTGTTTAGGATGGTTATGAATCTTTGATTGAAATCTTTGACCCTTTATTTTGGGTTCATGGTGGCTGCAAACAACTCTGCCATTAGGGCTCCCGTAGTAGTTTCTTCCGCAAATTTGTGTAAAAAATCCTTTTGGAATTTAGTCCAGCTGGTTATGGATCCTACCGGACAATTAAAATACTATGTGAAGCCGAGTTTTCAAATGTGTATGGGAAAATTATGCATACTACATCTTCATGTTGAACGTTCATAAGTCTGATCGCGAGTATGAATTTCTTGATGTGATCTTCGGGAAAACCTGAAGTTTCGGGATCATATTTGGGCAACATCTTTTTTGGGTGCTGGGGAAGATTATGTACTCATCCCAGGATGACGACAATGTCTCCGGACAACCAAGGTTGGTTGTCTTGAAGTGGAACTTCTATTTCTTCCCCATGACCATTATTCCCTTCCATATCTTCGGAGTTGGAGTCAAACTCTTCTTCTTCCAAAAATTCATTATGTCCAGAGATGTTGACGGTTGACGTCTCGGGTATTAGATCAAGAGGCTCTTGAATTTTGGTAATCGTGAAATATATTAAGTCTTCGACAGAGTGTACGAAAACTTCGTTGGGAGTGCTGACTACTAATCTTCTTTGTTATTTTCTTTAGGGAAGGATGGGGGTGAAGGGCAACGCATCGATTTTTCGGGCGTAGGCTCTGGTAATTCTCCTGAATTGATTCACTTCCTCGTGAGGGAGGGTGTAAGGTATTTTAGGGTGAAAAGGTCCTTCCTTGGAATTGGGTGAGTTATCTGATTTGGGAGTACTCGATAATCATGGGCTATCTGTTGGATGACTAGCCATATGCATGTGGGCCGTTACGAATCTGTAGGTTGTTTGAAATATCATATAACTTATATACTCAGCCATTCATTGTGTCCCTTCTTCTAGTGCCAATTCTGTGGATGGGGCCTAAATCACCTGATTCGACAGTAGGAACCAAACCTGCCACCAAGGCCCAATTAGACTCTTTAGCATTTGGAGTGGAATGGTTCTCCAGATCTTGCGATCTGGCAAAATTATCAATGGGCTTTGTGTTTTTTGGTGAAGGCTCTTCCTTCTGTTAGGACAGTTCCTTTTCTGTATTTCTCTTAGGTGGGGCTGATATGAGAGAGGCAAGATAGTATAAACCAACTTGACAAATAAAAGGACAGAGGTTTTAACTAGAGGGAAGAGGTCGAGCTTTGGGATAACCTGCTGCTCAAACATGCAGACAATGATTCTATGCTGCAAGGCCTATTACTAATGTATTAACCAAATGAGCATCCAATTATTGTCTGAGAAAGAGAACAAACTAATTTAATAGAAGAAAACACATAAGTAATGAAGATCATGGTAAGAAAAATAATTCATTTACCATAACATTCATCACATAACAACACAATGATTTATTCTCATCATTAAAGCAAAGAACATCAAGACATTACACCAGATAACTTGACAACATAATTAATTTCTCTTAGTCATTTACTGCATCATTCATGGAACATGAAAGGAAGTAATTCTTCTCCGACTACAATCACATACATTTGATAAAAATAGCTTGACTTTGGCCTAGAAGGACTTCTCAATTCACAACAGTCTCAAAATAATTATCAACAACCAAAAGAGGGCGTTCTTACAATAACCATCAACCCTTTTCTCATCGGTCGATGTCTCTATTTATAATCTAAAATTCAACTGTAATTAACGGCTAAATAAAATTTAGGCCAAACAAAAATTGCCATGTAGAGTGGTCATCCAATAATTTCTTTCAACGGTCCACCTGAGATGCCTCTTGAAAAGGGTGGCTTCTTTCATATTCAGACCAGCTGATAAACAGATTTTCACAGGTTTGAGCCCATGGGAACCTGTGTTGTTCCATAAGGGAAGCATATGCTCCTCTGATGTCTATTGCATGTGCCTAGTATTTTACCAAACTAGAGTTTAGTAGTTGCAGCATGGCTCGAGCTCAGATCGGATGACCTGCAAATTGTTGCACTTGTCCTGGCATTGCATCGGGACTTTTGTGCACCCTTCAACCTAGAGTGAGTCTTGTATGGAGTGCGTCTTGAACACATCACTTAGGTTAGTGAATTCATCATGAGTGCCGAATTTGGGGAGACCGACATCTTTCATTATTTTATTAATTTTACCCCAGTGTTTCTGGCACTTGGTCCATTGCTTTTGTATTTCTCGGTGTGGGGTTCGGGTCACCTTCGCCTAGTATTCAGTGGATTTCTTCATGCGGTCAAAACTACTTTTGCCAACAAGTCGAATGCCATGATTTTCCCTTTTTCACCCCTGCTGGACCGCTTCAATGTATTTGAGTCTCTCTACCACTAACTGTGCCTTTTCGTGCCATTTTCCCTTCTCTTTGCATGTTGCGAGTGCCATAAGAGTATCCTCCTGAAATTCGACTATGTTCTTGGTCAATAGGTGCCTTTCCTTCTTGAACTTGTTATAAACTCCATTGAATTCTTCCTTTAGATATGTAGTGATCTGTGTGGCCCCTTTATAGTATTTGACAAGATGGTTCAAGTGTTCGAGCTCCTCTCGAGTGTTGGCTAGTTCCTTTTCATATCTCCTGGCTCTATCCTGGGCGGCATATGAGAGGGATTTTCCTACACCGATCAGTTCGAACATGTAAGAATTTGCAGTGATGATTAGGTTCTATCCTATGGTAACCACGATGGATTGATCCAAAGTGATCCTTCGCCTCCTCGCGGTCCTTTGAATGATGGCCTTCCTCTTTTGATCGTAAGAGATCACATAGATGTCTGCTACTTTGTCTACGGGTTCTGGTATCTGTCGATCTACCCATGAGAGGTTGTTTCTTAGACCACCTATGGTGTATATTTGCTCAGGAGTGGTTTCTCAAATTTCTTCCCTCTGTTTTGCGGATCCATTATCTTCTTGTGGTTCACTTGGGACTTGAATATTGGGCGTGATGGAGGCATTGGGCATAGACTCATTGCTTACTTGTTCGCCGTTCATAGGGCTCTCTTTTGTGGAGTTTCGCCACTTACTCTTGCTTCTACTTCATATATGTCAGATTCTCTTGTGTTGAGGCCACCTTCAAACCTTGTTTCCATCTATGAGGCCTACTTGTCTTAGACTTTGGGCTCATGGGCAGTGATTTTCTTGGGACCTTTTTCTTCTTTGACTTGCACTGGGGTGCCGTGAGTGGGTTCCAGACTCTCGTCATCATTGTAAATATGTATAAGAGTACTCAAGGGGTTGGGCGCTTGTGTCTCTATCGAGACTCGACCTATCTCTGGTTGAGTTGTCCCTTCTTATGAAGGATTGATTGGTGATGTTGCGGGTTCAGAGTTGCCCAACCCATGAGCATTGTCGAGGACTGTGGACCCGAGATCATTTGACTCTGTCGAGATACTCTGAACAACAGTTGAGGCTTCATTTCCTATTCAAAAGTATGGGTCATCCCGCATCTATTTCATTAGCAATTCAGTTTGTTGAAACAACAAGGTACCCCTTTCTCGTGCATCTTGATCTTCCAGAAGATCCCTGATTTGTACCGAGGATTCCTGTTGAATTACCATGGCTTCAATGTCTTCTTTGGGATCACTTATTTCTTCAGCTAATTCATGTACAACTACTTCTCCTGGGCATCGACTAATTTCTTGAATCACTTGCTCCATAAATGTTGCCTGCTCTTCATGGCTCATAGCTCTAAACCTGGTTTCTCGAGGATCATCCCTCCTGGATGCCACCACATTCCAGTCTTGGGCATTTTCAGTGAATATTTCATCTTCGAATTGGTTGTGGGCATATGGCCAACATGATGATACATGTAGTGTGTGTTGTAGAAACAATCCCTTGGGATCATGTTTGTGAAATTGTCTAGTTTGGAACCGAAATTCCAATTGACCTAGACCGATTTTTTTAGCATGCGCAGTATCTTTAACCACTCAGAACCCAATATGAAACCCTTAGGGTACAAAAGCTGGCTTCTTGTCTTTTACTAAAGTTGCATTGTATCCTTGCAGGATGGTTTGATAGCAGATTTCCCCTAATAATAGCCGGTTGGGAACATAAATGGGTAACAAGTGGGGTGCTCCTGTGGCACCAAAAACTCTAATGTAGGTTTCCCATTCTTCCAAATACCAGTCGACAATTTTGGCTATAACCTTCTTTGCTTCATCTGATAATCTAGGGCACTCTGTAACGACCCTGCTTAAATAGGTGTACATGATTATTAATTATAATTAATTTAATAATATAATTGTCCTAAAAGATTATCTAAACCATAATTATTTCTTAAAATAACATTAACTAATTAATTATTATTAATTAGTTATTCATGATTGTCAATGATTAATTTAAGTATTAATTAATTCATTAATAAATAAGGTAAAGAAATAAAAGGAGGATAATAAACTATATTGATAAATTAAGTTACGTATCCAACAAGGGATAACATATTAAATACATGAGGATAAAATAATAAAGGAGGGATAAGGGGCATTAACAAGGAGAGGATAAGAAGGTAATAAATGGGTTAGGTAGGGATTAAAGGAGGGGAAAGTCGGTGAAGGAGGGATAAGGAAGGGAAGGAGGTTGACGGGAGATTATTCTACGAGAGGTTGGGGATGGATTTTGGGAGCTTGGGGATTTGCAGAGAGAGGTGAAATTTTGGGAGTGGGATTGTATCAGTACACCAGGGTTGCTGGGGGTTTTGGGCACAGGGGGCAGGATATCCGTTGATATCCTGGAGCTAGGGAGTTACCTAGTTGGCAGGGAGGAACTAGGTTTTGGGCAGTGTTTTGCAGAAGCGGTCAAGGAGGCAAGCGGCTTCGGAGTTTAATAGCATCAGGTTCAGGTATTTATTTCAAATTATGCATTATTTTGATCTCTTATAAAATTTTATTATAATTGATAAATATGTAGGCGAATGTGCTAAATTATAGAAATTTCTTGACTTTTAATGTTATGTTGTAAATTAAATGGTTGTTTATTTAATTCGGCCCCTACATTTGGTATCAGAGCCTTGGTTCAAAATATGGAACCAAGGGCCTACCTACCTACCCATAGTAACCTAAGCATATCTTCACGAGCTCTCTTATAAGAAATTTAAAAGAAAAGATGAAAATAATCTTAACAGACAGTATAGGGATACTCGGTATTTCCTATCTATTGTAATGTATCGGGTACTTAGTTTAATATTTACTAGATAGTTCATGACTTTTACCTGAGTAGAAAAAAGGGCCAAACATTTGTTTTTCTCCAGCAGCCAATGATCGGATAGATTGTATAAACAATTTGAAGCCCTATATATCTCCTATTTTCATTGAGCTAGAGCCTAACATAGACCTTAGATTAGAAGATCATAAACACTATGCAAAGCCTTCCCATTGTGTAACTGTCTATGAGTTATACATGAATATATTATTTATCTGTAATGATACTATTCAGTTTCATAAACAGTTATCTACCTTGTAAGCACAATGAAATCCATTCTTGTAGCTTCCCATTTTAGCAGACTCCCTCTGCATCATAAGGCGGGTCTTAACAGTGTCAATGGGAGCAGAAACAATGGTTCCCATTGTCCCTGCTTTTGTACTTGCACTGCATAGAATATTACATTGCAGGTGTATTATATTAGTAGACAATGGATAAATGTTATAGCGCTAACTTATGTCAACTCCATAGTAAATAAAATAAAAAACAAGTTCCAGCAGTTGATCTTTCTATCATGCAACATGCCTAAGAAATCAGGGTAAACCAAAAACACACAAAACCCAAGTCAAAACACACACAATGGATGCAAAACAGAGCAAGGCTTTACATAACGAATCAGGGCACAACAAAACGAGATTTATCAATATATGATGAAGCAGACAAAACACTGAAAATCACATGAATTAAGGCTACCCTCATCAACAAGCATGCTCTGTAAGCACGACATACCAACACATTATCACTGTACTATGCAGTCTCACCATGGTCAGGTTACGCATATCGTAGTTTCCACCTGCTATACCTTAACCATTCAGTCCAAGCCATCTAATATGTATTGTCACAATTGTCGTGGCCTTGACTACACAATTTTTGGATACCTAAAAACTCTAGAGGTGAAAAGGACTTCTACGTAATAGCCTGAAAATAATAATCCTGTCATCAACACAACATACATGTTAAAAGATAGAGTTACATGGATTAAAATGCCTCCAGTGACTATCTGCATCGCAATGAAGTTTCATTAATCCTATAGACAATTAAAGTTGCTGAGAATTTCAGATGATTCAAATTTCAGACAACAATGTTAATTGCAACAACAAATCACATGTTTGACATCCATAGCATTCTAGAACTAGCTCTAGAACTGAGACAAACATACAGCCTAAAGAATTGTTCAATGTTTCAATGCTTCGATATTCTCATCTCTGTCCAGCCATAACAGATATACACCTAGGTTGAGTGCAAATAATGTTGCACATTGCCCCACGGCCAGACACTATTTCATACTCTAATATATATTGAGGAAGTTGTGTTGTTTTCCCACAACCAGTCTCCCAGATACAACAACAACCTGAGAAATCCACAACCAACATACTTAATTTTTTTTAAGTTCTGCAGAAACTATGTAAAACAAGTGCAGTGAGTGAATCAGATATTTGGAAAATTAGCATTCATAAATTCAGATGAACAATAAAAGATAAATAAAAACTCAGCTATCAGTTTCAGCAGCTCTAGTTTCTCATTTGAGAAAGGTACAGATAATGAAACTAAGCACAACTAGTCTGATCAAAATGCCATACACCGTGCCCTTGGCCTATCCTTCTCAATTGAGACACATATTTTGATACTTTCTTGATAGCTTGAACCTGATCGATGAGAAAGTTGTCTCGATGAAATCCATCATGTGATCAACGTTAGCCTCTTGGGCTACAGTGTGCAAGTTAAGAAGCTTTTGATTTGTGAGTTTCTCCAAAGACAAGGCTAGCTCCATGGCATAAAGGGCTTCACCCTTCTGAGAGTTGTCAAAATCCATGATGGTAGGCATCAAAATGGATTGTAGTTTAACTTTACCACCTCTGACGTTCTGATATTTCATGAGCATTTCTGCATGTCCCCGCTCCTCGTCACTGGCATCCCTGAAGTACTTTGCAAAGGTGTGGCGTGCCACCATAGTCCTCTTGCATGTTCGGGATGCTCATAAAAAAACCACCGGCCAAGCCGACAGCAAAGACAAATGATTCTCGGGCCCCGGCCGAAAGGAGTAGTTCCCACGATAATATAGATCTTCTTCTCCTCTACTTTGAATTCAATCGCGTTGCACTGTAGAGCTCATTTGCCTTACAGTGGGAATTGTGCTTTATGTTTATCAATTATATTCCTCCATTCCATGCACGTCGGGACTCGAACTGGAGCCCAAAGGTAGCTTGGCCCTTTACATTCTACCCTAAAACCCTGACGGTCTCTACTCTTCACGTTGTCCCTATCAAAGTAGGCAAAGAGAGCATGATAAATATATGAAACGTTGTACTCCACGTTGATTTTCTCATTCAGTGCTCCTTTACAACTATCTGAGAACTTCTGTTTGGCCAAAGACTGAGAGAATGATTGAGAAACTTGCACAAGCTCGTTCTGGACTTCAGAAAAAGGCTCAAATATAACTCTAGTGAGAGCACGTGTCGTCTTCACTTCAGCGTCTGTAGCTCAAACGGTATGAACAAAATGATTGGCTCCTCTCTTAGTCTTCATGTAGGTTGCAACAAGACCAATGCCGAATTTGTCTGATGAAATACCTTTCTTGAAACCCTTTTGCATGTTATCATTCTTATCACTCTGGCAAATTCAGATAAATCTGACGATCTGTATGAAGAGCTGTTAAATTGAATTGCGTTAATTCTAGCTCGGGAATCATTGACACCCAACCTAACTTAGAGAGCGTGGCCATTATTTTCAAAATTCACCACAATAAACGAATATCAGTAGCTGGTCTCAATGCTGAACCAATGCTGCGAAGGATTCAAATTGGATTCCCAGGAGCTTTTTGCATGAAAACAGCGATGAAGAAGAGCGAAGGGCACGTGGGCCGCATGCAAGCCCCATGTTGCTGACTTGGGAGTCTTGTGGCAAGTGGGCGGCATGTGATCCCCACGTTGCCAATACAAGTTTTTATTTTATTTTTTATTTTATTTAAAAATTGGTTTAATTATAATTTCAGTCATAAATATTATATTGTAATTATTTATAAAATTTTCTTTTATATATACATTGTTTTTAATTAGTGTTGAGTTTAAAATATATATAAAATTTTAATCCTGATATAATGATGTTAAAAAAAAATCAAAGATTCAATTAAAGTATAATTAGTTAAGTTAATAAAGTTAATTAGTTTAATAAAATATTAGTTAAGTTAACAAAGTTAATTAGTTAAATAAAATATTAGTTAAGTTTGAGTAATATAGGGCTAAGTATAAATTTAAATGGAGTCCATGGGATTTGAACCCCAGACCTACCCACCGGTCAAGTCTTTACAAAGTCCTCCCTACCAACGCACCACACAAATGTGACTTTTACAAATAATTTCACTTATAAATACTTTAATTGTCATACCCAAGACCACCCACCAAGCAAAGCGTCTTAAGAAGAACACTAACGCCAAAAGGTACATAGTGCTGGTGAACACCAAAACGGGGCTGGCAGTTGGGGATAATTGTTTAGATGCCACGGTTTAATCCTATTTAATCATTAAACGTGGTAATTATATAACCTTACAACATTTTTTTATATGTGATTAGGTAAATGTTAGAAAGTAAACATGTTAACGGATGCCTTGATAAATGCAAGAAAGTTATGAACAATAAATCTGACCCATTGATTTTGGAGGACGACTAAGAATATGATAGCATCTTCAATGCATAGCCATCAGATAATGGTTTAAGGTTAAATAAGATTAAAAGATCATTAATTGTACCCATTTTCAATAGGTGTACGCCTCTCGGCGTAAATTAATAAACACAAGGTCAGAAGTCACTTTAATCAAGTTGTAAGCAAAAAGTTAAAAGGGCTTAGACTAGGACAAGCGGGAAGGAGGCAGCATATGTACTAGAAGAGTAAGCATAGGAAGTGGCGAGTCAGGACTCGAGGGAGTCGAGGCAGGGGAGCATCGTCGCAAGCACCGCCAACATCGCCAGCGCCACCACCACCATTGCCCGAACTAGCCCTCATACTACGCTCGTTGGAAGCCATCAACGAGACTTTAAAGGGGCGACAACCGGTAGGGACTGAAGTGGAACCCCCACCGTATGGAACGGGTAATCCATAAGCGTCAAGGGATTCAGGGGGAGGGCCTCCACCTGAAGAAATCACGCAGGAATTGCAGAAGATCAAACTTCTGGAGTTTGTCGGGGGTCACGCCAGTGAACGCGCGGAAGCATGGTTGGAAGGCATGACAAGGTGTTTTGCCTTAAGGGACTATGCGTCTAACTCAAAGGCAAAGATTGCCATTTTTCAATTAAGAGACAGCGCCTTGAACTGGTGGGGAAACCTGGAAAGACAACTACACCTTACCCCAGACACAGTATCTTGGGAACTTTTCGAGGAGAGGTTCAGGAGGAAATATCTACCAGCGTACTACGAGGAACAACAGGTAGGGGAATTTCATGCCTTAGTACAGGGAAAAAGAATGGTAGAAGAATATGAGATCAGGTTTATGGAACTGGTCAAATATGTTTCATATATGGATAATTTCCAATGACAGGCAGAGTGCTTCGTCTATGGATTGAACCCTAGGATAAGAGCTATGGTGTGGATGTGGAAACCATCTTCAGTGGCAGAGGCGGTGGAAAATGCGCGTTACACGAAAGAACACATGAACTTGACCGGGGGTACAAGACCAACATTTTCGCATCACCCAGGGTTCGTAGGAAAGGCCCCGAGGACATTTCCTAGGGGAGGGGGCTCAAGGCCACCACCATATGGTATCAGAGTCGTGCCAAAGACAGTAGCTGCAGGGATTTCAATGGCAGCGAGTGCAGCATCTCGTACATCACCAGCAAAGCAG
>JASDQU011028502.1:11396-23648 GCA_032191745.1 Picea mariana | reverse complement strand
GGGGCGAGAAACTATGTATTTCTGGTATGGGGGATGGAGTGCCTATGTAATTTTGTTTTTGATTGAATGCCTATGTGATTTTGGGCCAGAGAACCTAGCATTGTAATTGTGTGTTCATCATAGAGTGTTGTGCACTAAGGATAGTGAAAAAATAAGGGGGAGGGGAATGTAACATCCCTAGTTTTAATCCCCATAAATTATAATGTAATTGTATAAATGTGAATTAGGCTGGTGTGTCAATGTGTTGGGGCAAAGAGCTCATATTGATCTAATGTGGTCATAGGCCAAATTACATATTATGAACATTGAAATAATTAATAAAAGTAATAATCATTGTCTGCGATATGAAAGAGATGAAGAACGATGGGGTGGTTATGATTCCACAAGAGAGAGGGGTCCAAGGGGGAATTATTCATGGGTATTAATGCAACCAAAATTATTGAAATTATTATCATTATATAAAACTTTTATTTTTTGATTGAGTATATGAGAAACCAATCATTTAAACTCATGTAAGAGGGTGGGTGTGAGTGGTCACATCCCATAGTTATTGGAAATAATGGGTTGACGTACAATCAATTTTGGGAAGAGTGAGAGTCAAACAAACAAGGGAGAAAAAAAGGAAATTTGTATGCAGAATATGAACTATGTATATATATGTTTTGGGCTAGGGTGCCTCTGTATTTATGATTTTAATGGGTGGGGACGAGGGGGAGGGTGGGGGCCAACACCTATGTATTTGTGGTGTTGGGGTTGGAGTGCCTATGTAATTTTGTTTAGGCTGGAATGCATGTGTGATTTTGGTCCAGAGAACCTAGCATTGTAATTGTGTGTACACCATAGGGTGTTGTGCACTAAGGGCAGTGCAAAAATAAGGGGGAGGGGAGTGTAACATCCTCGGTTTTAATCCCCATGAATTATAATGTAATTTTATAAATGTGAATTAGGTTGGTGTGTCAATGTGTTAGGGCGAAGAGCACATATTGATTTAATGTGGTCGTGGACCAAATTACATATTATGAATATTGAAATAATTAATAAAAGGAATAATCTTTGGTTGTGATATGAAAGAGATGAAGAACAATGGGGGGTTTATGATTCCACAAGAGAGAGGGGTCCAAGGGGGAATTATTCATGGGTATTAATACAACCCACCTTCCTGAAATTATTATCATTATATAAACCTTATATTTGTTGATTGAGTATATGAGAATCCAATCATTTAAAATCATGTAAGAGGGTGGGTGTGAGTGGTCACATCCCATAGTTATTGGAGATCATGGGTTGAAGTACAATAATCTTTGGGAAGAGTGAGAGTCAAACAAACAAGGGAGAAAAAAAGGAAATTTGTATGCAAAATATAAACAATTTTTACATGCAATTATTGGGTAGCAAAGGGAGAGTTGAGTGTTGGGAACAACACCATCCATGTTGTGCTTGAAGATAACCATTATTGGGTTTTTTGTTATGATAAAAAAAAGGCACGTGTGGATGAAAAATAGGATGTAAGACTGTAGTGTGTTTTCCTATTGAGTAAATGACGTAAGAGCCTTATGAAGGCTACTAAGAGAAATCCTGAAGTAATTAAGAGTTCCTAGAGTCCCCAATTGAGATATCCATGGCTAATAGGTTGCATTAGGGCCCCTGATAAATGAATGGTACAGGACGAGGGACTGTTAGTAATGAAGGGGGTACATTCCTTTAGTAGCGTAAGTTGTGGGGAAAAGAGAGAGATGGAGGATTGGAACTGTTGCAGGAGTAGAGCCTGGGTTTTTGTGCTATTGTGTCTGGAGAGTGGATAGATAGTGGGATGGATCTCCTTGTGGAATCATAGCCTCATCTCAGGGGTGTCTTGTTGTTGAGATTGGAATATCAGACCCTATGGCTAGTATCTTCATCCTTTGTATGCAACCAATTGGTTAACTATTAACAAAAAAGTGTCTTTGGAGTCTGCTCTATTATTATGTTTATTCCCCTATGAAATTCATTTATATGAATGTTGTGTGTTTGAGAAATTGTATTCAAATTTTGTATATATGTTGTTAGATGCATTCAGAGTTATGGTATCATTTATATGATTAAATACGTGTTTGATATCTAGTTTTTAAGCTACATGAATTTTGTTAGTAGTAAATCTTAATGATTTAATGGGTTTCTGCATGTAATGTTACTCAAATAGGTGTTGGGTACGTTACATTGGGGGTCATTTCCCTGGGGGTAGTTATAGTGAGGGAGGTGGTAATATTTTAGGGTGCACATCTTTCCCTGGAGGAAACCCTCTTTGGGGCATGCATGGACCTGGAAGCAGTAATGTTTTTAGAAGTTCCTTTGTCCCTTGAGGAAACCCTCTCGAGGGGCATGTACAGTCTTAGGAGCAACAATGTTCCTGGGAGTACTTAGGTCCCTTGGGGAAACACTCGTTTTGGAAACTAATATCTCTCTAGAAAATAAAATATAGGGGGACCTCAGGGTCCATTTGGTCCATATGATTCTTCATCGTACAATCTGAATTTATTTTCCAACACGTAGTTTCCTTTCTTGCAAATGTTATATTTGCTATAATTGTTGCAGTTACAAACAACCCCATTCTCCACAACTTATTATGGCTAACAATTCCTATCAAATTACCATCAGACATGCCTAAATTTGACTAAAAACCAAGAGATGACTCATCAACTCACGTTATGACTTACCATCCATGGTGATCATCCAACACTTTGATGGATGGTATTATTCAATTGTATCTTTTTAAGATATCCTTGACTAGAGGTGTCGCTAAATGGTATATAAAACTTAAGGGTGATTCATTTAATATCTTCAATGCCTTGGCTATGGCATTTTTAATGCATTTTTAGTTACCAATCAGGTATGAGATAGGAACAAAGATTTTGATATTTCCACCCATTATGAAGTATATAGCTATGGTGGGGGGAGTTATTGAGGAGCAGGCCATTTTACGTGCCCAACATTTAGACTTGATCTGCTCAAAGAATGGCACCTTATATAATGTTATCTTGCATGCTCCAAGACCATCTACATATCCTCACAATCCAAGCTCAATACCCCATGTCGATGGTGTGATAGGTTTTGTATCCAATGTCTCTATGGGACAGTTAGATGGACAGTTGGGTCAACTAAACATTTCATCGCATCGACCAACAATTTCACCCAATTCTCAAACTTCTCAAGTTCTCATTCAAACCTTCGAGGTGAATTCAATGCAGTCCATGCAACTAAAGAATCCTCAACAACTTGGAGGAAACAAGAAAAAAAAGAATAATTCTAATAATGAGTGTGGGACTTCACAAACCCAAAAAAATCCTAGTGGAGTCACTAAGGAGAAGACAAAGAATAGGTTTCCTTGCAATATTTGTGGTGAGGACCATCCTACTCACTAGTGTTCAAAAATGGATGAAATTCATAGGTACTTCTCCCAATATAAATCTCCCACCATCTTTCTATTTTAACACATCCATTTCATCCCCATCCACAACACATAATTGCCACAAATATTACCCATTCAAAAGGGGGCATTGTACACACCCCTCAGTTTGAGTTTTCATCCTCAAATTCTAGTGTGTTCATGTGTGAACAAATAATTTCCTTGAAAAATCGAGCTCACAACTAGAAAACTCCTGAGGTTGGTCCTACGAATCAGGATCAAGTCCCCTCTTCCATCCTATTGGTCCTCTCTAGATAAAGAAGACATCATTTGAGATAGTGCTTCTCCCACCCAAGTGTGTTCTTCGACAAACAACTCAAAATCCTAATGAACGGGCCACCCAAAACTATAACATAATGGAAGACTTGGCCTAAGCACCATGTGTCATGTCTACTCTCGAAGTCTTATAGAGATATCCAACATAATGTAAGGCATTGTTTTCAACAATAGGTGAGGTTGATCCCTTGGAGTCCAATTTGATTTCATTTGACTTGAACCAATATCGACATAGGCTCTCCCACCAAATTGATTTTCAAATCCGAGTAATAGTCATTGTGGAAAAAATTTATTGAACGGTTGTGGATGAAGGAGTCTCCACTTATATCATTTCAATTTCATGTTGGAAATCTATTAGCTCTCTAAAGCTCGACCCATTTAACACCATGCTAAGGGCATTATATGGACACATGTTTCAACCTCATGGTATCAACACCACATTTCCCATTGAGTTAAGTGGTAAGACTGTCTCTGTTGAGGTGGAAGTGGTTGATGCCCCTTTAGAGTATAATTTACTACTTAGGCACACTTGGTTCTGTAAGATGACGACTATCATCTCATCATTATTTCAGGCCCTTTTCTTTTCCCATCAAGGGAATATTTTAACCATTGACCAACTTGCACAATACATGTTTGACCTTAGGACTAATGTAGGTTCCAATGTGCCCTTTTCCAGTGACTCCAAGAGTGCGTATATGAGCGTAGGTGTAGAGATGTTCAAAGAATCCTCCTTGATGGGTACGTTTACCTTTCCTTCATTACCTTCTTCTTCGAATGTTTCTCCTATTAACATATTCTCTTTTGTTACCATTGGATTTGTCAGGTCTTTTGATCCCTAGGTGGTACCTCATCCTGAGGAAGCAGAGTATGATGCAGCTAGCATGATCCTCACAGAAGTTGATATTTCCTATTAGGCGATCTAGTAATGAACTATGACCTAAGGAACTTTTACCTCATGAACTATGATGTTGATAAATTTTACCTTGGGAAATTTTATCTCATGAACTATGACCTTAGGAACTACGACCTCAAGAACTTTGACCTAAATATTTATGACATCAAGAACTATAATCTCAAAAACTATAACCTCAAGAACTTTGACCTTAGAAAAGTTTACCTCAAGAATTTTGACCTTAGGAATTATGACCTAAGGAACTTTGACATCGAGAACTATGATTTCATGAAATTCGACCTCAAGAAATTTGACCTTGGGAACTATGTCCTAAGGAATTTTGAACTCAAGAACTTTGACCTCAGAAACCTTGACCTCAAGAAATATGACTTCAATAACTATGACCTCGAGAATTATGATCTTAGGAACATTAAACTTGAGAACATTGACCTTAGGAGCTATGAATTCAGGAACTATGACCTTTGGAACATTGAGCTATGGAACTTTAACCTCATGAATTTTGACCTCAGGAACTTTGATTTGAGGAACTTTGACTTGAGGAACTATGACCTCAGGAACTTTGACCTTAGCAACTATGACCTAAGGAAATTTCACCTCAAGAACTATGACCTCAGCAACTTTGACCTTAGGAACTATGAGCACAAGAACTATGATGTTAGAAACATTAACCTTAAGAACTTTGATCTTAGGAACTATGAACTTAGGAACCACAACCTATAGAATTATGACCTCTGAAAATTTGACCTAAAGAACTTTTATCTCGAGAAATATGACTTCATAAACTTTAACCTGAATAAATATGACCTCGGGAACTTTTATCTAACGAACTTTGACCTTAGGAACATTGACCTCAAGAAATATGACCTTGAGAACTTTGACCTTAGGAGCTTTGACCTCAAGAAATATGACCTCAGAAACTTTGACCTAAGGAACTATGATGTTTGGAACTATGAACTCGGGAACTTTGAACTCGGGAACTTTGACTTCGAGAACTATGACCTCTGGAACTTTGACCTCAAGAAATATGACCTAAGGAACTTTTACCTCAAGAACTTTGACATCAAGAAATTTGACCTCAACCAATTCAACCTCCACAACTATGACCTCAAGAAATATGAACTCATGAACTATGAACTTAGGAACGTTGACCTTGGGAACTATGACATTAGGAACTTTGACCTAAGGAATTATGACCTTAGGAACTTTGTCCTCTGGAACTTTGACCTTAGAAACTTTGACCTCAAAAACTATGACCTTAGAAATGATGACCTCAGAAACTATGACCTTAGCATCTTTGACCTCAATAGCTTTGACCTTAACAACTTTGACCTTAGTAACTATGACCTCAAAAAATATGAACTCAATAACTACGACCTCAACAACTATGAACTTAGGAACTATGAATTCAGGAATTTTGACTTGATGAAATTTGACATGAGGAACTATGAGTTTAGGAAATTTTACCTGAGGAACTATGACCTCATGAACTCTGACCTAAGGAACTATGACCTTTCGAACTTTGACCTCTGGAACTTTGACCTTAGGAAATTTAACTTTAGAGACTTTGACATAAAAAACTATGAACTCCGAAACATTGACCTTAAGAACTTTGACCTCAAGAGCTATGACCTTAGGAACTTTGACCTCAATAAATTTGACCTCAAGAACTTTGAACTCCATAAATTTGACCCTAGTAACTATTACCTTAAGAAATTTGAATTTAGGAACTATTACCTCAAGAACTTTGACCTTATGAACTATGACCTTAGGAAATTTGACCTTTGGAACTTTGTTCTCGAGAACTTTAACCTTAGGAACTATGACATCATAAATTTTGACTTTGGGAACTATAACCTCAAGAACCATGACCTATGGAATTATGACCTCAAAAAATTTGACTCGAGGAAAATTGACTTGAGGAAATTTTACCTTGGGAACTTTGAACTCAGGTAGGAACTTTAACCTCATAAACTATGACCTCAAGAACTATGACCTCCAGAAATATAACCTCGATAACTTTGACCTCGAGAAATTTGAGCTCCAACACTATGACCTTGGGAAATTTGACCTCCAAAACCATGACCTTGGGAGTTTTGAACTCCAGAACCTTGGCCCGAGGAAATATGAACTCAAGAAATATGAATATATAATAAATTTATTATAAAAATTTATGTGAATAATAAAAATCATTTAAAGTTTAGAACAAATCCTTTTGAAGCCTATCAATTTAAGGGTATCCATGGAATTGGGAAAGAACCTAAACTGTAAGAAAGTGCTACTAAAGTTATATTGAAAACCCGTTTAACTAAACTTTCATGATAAGATGGCTCTAGAAGGAAGATTAACGCTATTGATATACTAATCCCTTTGTCAAAGGTGCGGTGATTTCATTGACTTGTTTAGTAAATGGAAAATCTATCACTATTGCATATTCTATTGGTGAATTTATTTTAACTCTTGGTTGTGCAGCCACATAGGATGGGGGTCCCTATGAAAAAGGTTTTTGTGGGTATGGTTGGGTGGAAACCAATTAGTAGTCACTGATTTGGTTTGTGATATGAAAAGTATGGCCACGGTTGAAGGATTGCAAATGATGTACATTAAAGTTATCAAATAAAAAAATACATCCTTGGATGCTTGAGGGACTGCATTGTAGAGAAGGGGATCCACCCTTTGGGTTATGCAGATTGAAGGGGAAAAGAGAGATGGTGATTGGAATGCATGAGTGATTGATATAATACAATTAATGGGAATTCAGTTAGAAGAGTCTTTTTCATCCTTTTGAACTCATACCCCGGAACGAGAGTTGTATATTGTAGAAAGACCCAGTGAAAAAGTGTTTAGAACTAGGAGGAACATCCCATGTTAGCAACCAATTTGTGGAAATCATTGTTAAAGATCATTATTCTATTACATATGATTTTATACGTGTTTATGTTGGTAATTATGTGAATTGGTGTGCATAATTGTTGTAGAAGTTTGATGAATAGATGTGAATTTATAATATGAATGTTATCATAAATTTTGTATGAATCTGCATGTCATTTTACATTTATAATTTGCATTATATGATAGGGAAGAATAGTGATATGGTATCATAGTTTAATGGTTTCATAAATTTCAGAAATTGGAGAAAATTTTCGAGTACCCCACCATCCCAGCGGGTACCAAGGTGGTTGGGTACATTATAAAATACGAGCCATGCATAGATTTCATATGATCCTTTTGGCTTTTGCCAACTCATTATTTTTCATCTTTCATTCTAATTTTCTATTTTCCAAAGCTTTAAGATGCAGCCATGGTTCGTATATTGGAAAATCATGATTAACCACATTTGATCTATGGAAATTCATAAATGACTACTCTTTTCCTTAGGAAAATAAAATCCTTTATGTCCTTTTGATAATAAAGTCTTTTGTGAGTAAATTCATCTTTATATAATAGTGTATTTTGGTCCTCTATATTTGTCTTGGCCTATGCTGCCAAATAAAGGTGTACAAAACATGTATAATTGTGTCTTTAATTGCATAATGTGTTTTGGATGCTTTATTGTTAAAATTGGTTCTCATATTGAGTTGTAAACTCAACACTGGATGAATTCATTATCCGGTTTTACAAATCATAATATGAATGTTTTATCATTTTTATTTGCCAAGTTTTCTAACAATTTTGGAAGCTAACATGTGTTGTTACAATAGAAAAAATGTACAAGAATGAGATGATATTATCTAAAACTAGGTCTCCTTAGTGTGTGTGAGAGAGAGAGAGAGAGACAGGGTACAATTGCAATTAAAGGGTCTAGCCATCAACAATAATATAAAAATATAAATACAAATCAGTATCTAGGGATTTACATGGGGTTTTATACTTATCATTGAGCTTTGTCTAGGGAATAGCATGACCCTCCCCTTCAAACATGTGGTTTCCTCAACACTTGGCTAACCATGGGTGTTTATGCATGAATAACTCATCTTGCCATGTCATCTCTTCCACTGGTAGGTTCTTCAATTTGATGAGGTACTTTGTAATTTCTTGATTTCATAGTTGTTTGATCCTTGTTTAAAGGATTGTTTTTTTTCTAGTATGAATTTACCTTCTTCATTAATCTCTAGTAAAATAGTTTGAACTGGGATCTTGTCCCCAATTAAATTCTTGGTGTTCTAGCACAAGACCCTCCCCAATTTCTTCTTTTACCTTTTCTCTAAGAGAATAGATTGGGCCCCCTTACTAAACTTTTCTACTAAAAATCCTCTCAGACTCTTCCATGCAAATGATAAATCCCAAGTCTTTCTTCTCACTCTCCATACTTTTCCATTTCAACAATTTTAAATAAGATTCAGGCCCGCTGATACAATGTGTATCAACATGCATCTTCTTTCCCTCATCGATACAAGTTGTACTGACAAACATCCTTCTTCCTCCATCGATATGACCCGTATCGACAACTTGGGTTTTACTTCACCGATATGCAATTTGAACCAATACTGAAATGTTTTCCAACAACTTTCTCTTGTATCGACGATCGTTCTTTCATCAATTCTTGATACACTGACACCCATCAGTCCCTGAACATCAATACATTAGCACTTCATCCACTTCTGACCACTGATATAATTTGGTGTGTATCACCCCATCTTCATCGATACATCACATATATGCAAGGTTCCTTGATTTCTCTCTGATACACAATGTATTGGCGAGGTTCATCTCTCTCATTCTGATAGACTACTTGTTGGTGAATTCCCCCCTCCTGTATCTGGTATGCTAGTAGAATAATTTTTACCCCTCATCAACACTAAGTGTATCATCAATGATCTTATTTCCCTTGCCGACACAGAACCTGTCATCTAGACTCCTTCATCTTGAGGCCTCTCATATTGTCCTCCAGCTCAGATTCTTCTCATTGCGCTCGTCAGTCAGGTTCCTATCATTTTCAATGATTAATATTTCCATGCCTAAATGGATAATTGATGAATGATATCCTACATTTCTTAATATACATTATGTTTCAGTTGTGACTAAGTCTGTTTGTGTTTCCACTAGTTTTCATTACGCATACCATACCAACATGCACACTTTTTTCCTTCTTGATTTTATGACTAACCATGATCATTAAAGTGTCATCTATCATTGGGTGGGTTAATTGCAACATATATAAGACATGTGTTCGCTATGAATTTCATATCAGAGGAGAATCAGTCCTCCCAACTCCTAACTAGTGTTAAGTGCTCCAAACGCCAATTGGTTTTTTTTGGGGGATTATATTTCTGATCCACTAAAAGATGACCTGATATCCAATGCATGAATTAAGATATTATAAAACAAAAATAACACAGGAACTAACATAACATAATTAAAACAAATTTGTAGCAAGAACAAGGTCTGAAATTTCATTAAAAGTGTCTTTGCTCGCAATTTTGGGTACTGGTCAAAGTGGATTTTTCACTACTGAAAACAGGCTAGATGTTTTTTTTACGGGATTACGAATCCAACGCCATTGACGAAATCAAAACCTGAGGTCCAAAATTTCCATAATGATCACCAAATATTTCCCATCAAGAAAACCTCATTAACCATGATCTTCATTAAACATGAATTTCCTCAAATGTTTGAATGAAGTTGTAAGGCCTTTCACTAGAATCCCCACCTTGTTCTCTCTACATTATAAAAAATGGAGCCTCAATCAGACATTGTGGGAGAAATTTATGGACTTTTCAACTCAGGATCTTGTTGTTTCTTTCCGGTAAAAAAGACACTTATAAATTTTTGGATTTGTCTTCCTACATTGAGGAGAGTTCGTGCTAAACTTACCGACACAGAGGAGATTTCATGCTTAAATTGTTGGTATAAAGGATATTTCATGCTTAACTTGCCATCACACATGAGATTTTGTTCTTAAATTTTGACACAAAGGAGAGTTCATGCTTAACTTCCTGACATGGAGGAGAGTTTGTGCTTAACTTGCCAACATGGAGGAGAGTTCATGCTTAACTTTTCGACACTAAGGAAATTTCGTGTTTAACTTGACAACATGGAGGAGAGTTCTTACTCATCATGTCGATATAGAGGAGAGTTTTTGTTTAACTTTTTGACACAGAGGAGAGTTCGTGCTCATCATGTTGATACAAAGGAGAGTTCGAGCTTAACTTGCTGACACAAAGGAGAGTTCATGCTCATCATGCCAATACAGAGGAGAGTTTGTTCTTAACTTGCTGATATGAAGGAGAGTTCATTCTCATCATGCCGATACATAGGATATTTAATAAATAACTTTCCAAAACAGAGTAGAGTTCATGCTCATCATGTCTATATAGAGGACAGTTTGTGCTTAACTTGTTGACACATGAGTAGGACCTTGCAAAACTACATGAGTAGGACCTTGCAAAACTACATTTCGTATTTTGGTCGTGACTTTGTCACTTTACTTTATCATTTAAATAATAATTTCTTTGCAATCTCTTTGACTTCTTTGACCTTTTGGGGCTTCAAGCCAACATATGAGGGTCCCCCAACTTTGTAAGGCCATAACTCTCAAACCGTGAGGAGTTATGTGACGTTCCACATACCACCAGAAATGGCATGACATGTACTATCCATATAGAATAGTATTACCTTCAAATATATTAAAATTCATACCATTATACATGAAACAACCTTCGGTACATTACCTAAACCTTTGTGCCACCAAAATTCGCTACCAGAATTTCTTCAAGGGTTGACACCAATGACAACCAACCTTAATCAACAATCTCCCCCTTTGGCATTAATGGAAACACTCTGATGCAATACTAAAATCATTTCATGCAATACTAAATTCATATCACTCATGCTCCCTCTGCAACCATGCCTCTGTCCTCTTCATCTTTTTGACCATTGCTCCCCCTGGAATCATGCCTCTGTCCTCTACATCTGATGAATCTCTCCCCCTTTGTCATCAATGGCAAAGGTATATTTCCATCCAGGGTTGCTCCCTTTGACTGAACTGTCCTCTTTATGGTGCTTCCTTGTTTACATCTAAGACATATAAGATAAGCATTCAAAATCATTCATTTTGGAGTAGAAATAACTCTGAGTCTTTGGCGAAGATACTCAAAGGCTTCCCGTGGAAGTGGTTTTGTAAATATGTATGCCACTTGTTCTTTTGTGCCCTCATACTCAACTCTAATGTTCTTTTTTGTAACCTATTCCCATAGAAAGTGATACTTGATTGGAATGTGCTTCATCTTGGAGTGCATCATCGATTTCTTTGAGATACTGATGGCTCTTGTATTATCACAATATATTGGAATGGGCTCATCATACTCAACCTGTATATCTTTCAAAGTTTGTTTCATCCAAAGAACCTGTGTACAACATGTTGCTGCTGCAATATACTATGCCTCGGCTATAGATAGAGATACTGATGATTATTTCTTGCTTAGCCATGATACTAAACACTCACCCAAGTAGAACGTTTCTCCACTGGTGCTTCTTCAGTTATCAATACAACCTACCCAATCTACATCTGTGTAGGCAATAAGAGATAGATCCTTTCCTTTTGGATACCATAATCCAAAATATTTTGTTTCTTTGAGATATCTGAAAATTCTCTTCACTGCTAATACATGTGATTCCTTTGGTG
>JASDQU011028501.1:42937-74347 GCA_032191745.1 Picea mariana | reverse complement strand
TTGTATTTTATGGGAACCTTTGGTTACCCGTTTCCTTCTAGCGATGTAAAGCTTATATCGGTTTTTCACAACTAGTGGACGGCGGCAATTTTGTAAGTATTATCATTTCGAATGAGATACCTTAACGATCTATGGAATTTACCTTCCCCATCGACCTCGATGGAAGGGATAGGGCATCGTGGCATGGTCATGCCCTTATCCGTGACTGAGGTTGCATACAACATTGTCCATTAAACTTCATCCAGCCCCAATTCAACTCCATCACAGGAGTTATATCCAGTTCTCGAGCCTATTTGGGCTCAAAATTATCTTGTCGCTCAAGATCCTTTAGACTTGGTCTTTCCCTTTGACTAGGTGATTCTCGAAGCAATGACTGATCCCAACAAACCTTGGGATGATCTACATCATAGATCTTATATCCTTCCCGATCTTAGGAGAATAGAGGCGGGAGAATTTGTTTTGACCATGAATGGAGATAATCCTTGTCCTATCAACCCTCTAGATACGCACAGAGTTTATGCTGAGGGTAACATGGCAAGAATTTATACAATGATTCCAATAGACATCTCCAAAACCCCTAGCGTCATGGAGAATGTTTTCATTGGAGCATATTTCTCCCTCAAAGAGATTCAAACTTACACCGAGTTATTCAAAGAGTTCTGTGACGTTTTTTCCTGGTCTTATGCGTAAATTCCAGGCATCAACCCACAAATTGTTAAGCATGAAATCATGACTTATCCTAATGCCAAACTGGTCCGACAGAAGGTTCATCCGGTAAATCCTCAAAAATCGGTAGAAATCAAGGAAGAAGTAGAAAAGTTGCTCAAATCCAATTTTATCTACCCTGTACAATTGACGGAATGGGTTTCAAACTCGATTTTGGTTAACAAGAAATAGGGCACGATTCACGTTTGTATGAATTTTCGTGATTTGACTAAGGCCTGCCCTAAATACAATTTCCCTACCCCATTTATCGAACAAGATTGTCAATGAATGTGAAGGTTGTGAATTCTTTTCATTCATGGATGGTTTTTCGGGATACAATCAGATTCAAATAAAACCCGAGGACCAACATAAAACAACTTTTATTTGTTCTTCTGGTACCTTCGCATATCGTAGGATTCCTTTTGGCCTGAAGAATGTTGGAGCCACCTTTCAACAGGCCATGTCATTCGATTTTCACGACCTCAAAGAAATATTCAAGGCGTATCTTGATGATCTAGCTTCACGTTCTTGCGAGAGATCTTATCATCCCGCACATCTATGACTAATCTTTGAACGATGTCGCTACTATCAAATTCGCTTGAATCCTAACAAGTGTAGTTTATGCATGACATTAGGTCGTATTTTAGGTTTTATTGTATTGACAACAAGGATCATGGTTGATTCTCTGAAGGTTGACACGATAGTTCAATTTCCTCCCCCGTGCACGATACCCCAACTTGAGAGGTTACACGAGAAAGAAAATTTTCTTCGACGTTTTGTCGTGAATTACACTGAGATCACTAAAGGGTTTATGCGTCTTTTGAAAAAATGGGTCCCATTCTGTTAGAATGAAACTTATCAATGCTCCTTTGAAGCGTTGAAACGTGCCCTGACGTCTGCCCCTCTGCTCCGGCCTCCTGATTATAACATAGATTTCTTGTTGTATTTGGTTGTTGCGGATTCAACCATCGGCATGGTATTGGTTCAAGAAGATGATATGCTCTAAGAGAACGTTATATATTACCTTAGCTGAGGCTTGGTTGGACTAGAACTCAACTGCTCTCACGTTGAGAAACTTGCTTTGGCGGATTTCCATGCTGTCCAATAGTTCCGTAACTACATTTTCCTTTATAAGACCACCATCATCGCCGTCGTCAACCCTTTCCAATATGTGTTAACATGCTGGTTCATTGGCGGAAATATTAGTACATGGATAGTCATCTTATAGGAATTTGACTTGGATTTTGTTTTTTTGAAATCCAAAAAGTCATTGGTCTTTTCCGAACTCATTTCAGAACTTATGGTCGACTCCAGTGATATCATGCCTGAAGAATCGCCTATTAATGGAGATATTTTTCTAATTGCATATTTGGACCCTTGGCATGGAGATATACTAGTGTATCTCTAGACTTTGAAGTGCCCCACTTCTTCTTCCAGCCACGATGAGCGTCGACGAATTCGACCTCAGGCACGAAACTACCTTATCCTCGATGAAATGTTGTATCATCAAGGTGTAGATTTCATTCTTCGGCAATGTCTTACCCATGAAGAAGCAGAGCTCGATTTGAACGAATTCACACTGGAGCATGTGGCGATCATTTGTCAAGGTTGGAAATATCCCAAAAGATTATACGTGCAAGTTACTTCTGTCCCTCATTAATCAAGGATTGTGTAAAGGCGGTCAAGAAGTGCCACGTGTGTCAGATCTTCTATCGGAAGATGCGGGAACATACTTCTCATATGTTTCCAATCATTTATGTTGGTCCTTTCACCAAATGGGGGATTGAATTTACTACATGTCACCCAGATTTAGCCAGAGGGCATTGTTACATCATCGTAGCAGTAGATTACTTCACGAAGTGGATCGAAGCTATGCCAACGTTTGGCAATGATGGCGAAACAATGACTCTTTTCATCTTTAATCAGATCGTAGCAAGGCTTGGTATCCTGAAGGAGATTGTCACTAACCATGGCAGTCACTTCCAAAATAAAATGATGTCTGAATTAACATAAAAGCTTAGGTTCAAACAAGAACATTCATCACCTTATTACCCACAATAGAATGGTCAGGTTGAAGCTATGAATAAGTCTCTCAAGACTATTCTTCAGTGGATGATCAATTCTGCCAAGTCGAATTGGCATTTGATGTTATATTCAATATTGTGGGCCTCTCGAACATCTATGAACACTGCCACCAGTTTCTCACCTTTTCAACTCGTATACAGGTTGGAAGAAATCTTACCTATTGAATGTTAGATTCCTTCTTTAAATTTGGTAGTGGAATTACTCATGGACACTTCATCTCTTGAGGAATGCCTTCTATATCTTGAGCATCTCGATGAGAAACATCGTGATGCAGCCTTAGCCAATGAGGATCATAATAAACGAGTCAACTATCAGTACAATTGATTTGTTCATCCTCTGATGTTTTCCAAAGGTGATCTTGTCCTAGTCTATGATAAAGACAAGGATCCCCTGGGGGCAGGTAAGTTCAAACCCATGTGGATCAGACTGTTCATTGTGAAAGAGGTCTTAGAGAAGGGTGCCTACCTTCTGGTTGATTTTGAGGGAAATTCCTTGGAGGAGCCTAGAAATGGACTCTACCTTAATAAGTACTACGTTTTGGTTGGTCACCTAGGTGACTTCTTGTATATATGTATAGCCTCTTATACATTTTTTGTCTTTTTTGTTTTGTGGATGTGTAGTTATTTAAGTCTTATTTTTCACTATGGCAGATGTGAAGTGAATCAAAGGTTTATTTTGGGTTCGTGGATGTCGCTAGCCGACAAAGTCAGAGGCTTGCTTCCATAGCTTGGGTGATTTTCACACCTGGAGGCCAATTGCTATCTTCAGAAGGTATTTGTCTAGGAGATGCTACAAACAATGTTTCTAAATACAACACAGGGATAGAATTGCTTCATGACACTTTGTCACATGGAATTTCTCATCTCCTGGTCTACCTAGATGCTCACCTGGTTGTGTCCCAGTTAAATGGGGTTTACCGCATTTATGATCCCACTCTGCACCGAAAATTCCTTAGGGTGCGTCTCTTAGAACAATATTTCGATTACATTACGCATATCCATGTTCCTAGGAGATTTAATCATCTAACATATACTCTAGCTAATCAAGTTTTAGGTTGGCATGTTCCTCACATATTAAAAGAAAAGCACACACATACACAGGTAAATACATTTGTAAAAATGTCATCCATAAGACAAGAAAGATGTATATATATATATATCCAAAAAATAGTGTTATGAGTACATAGGTGGGCATGAAAGCCTCAAAAGTTATGAGTCTACATCGTCGGGCTTATGCCCTCAAAAAATACATATAGTACAAAAAGTTCCCTCGACACATCAATGGTCTAGTGCTATTTAAGGAAGAGGCCTATTGGCCCCACTATAATATACAACGATGTTTGCAAGATGCCAGAACAACTGGACCCAAGTTCAAGGCACCCCTACTACATGTGGTTGCATAGTCAGGGGGAGATCCTCGATCTCAGCCATAGGAATGGAACGAGTGAGCGCAGTGAGGTTGCGCTCCACTCGTTGCAAGAATTTGTCAGCCTCTCTGGCTGGGGGTCCTCCTATAGCTTTTGGTCCTCCTTCTGCAGCTGGTCCTGCCTCAGGTCGAGGATGACATCGAGTCCTGGCGAAGTCTATTGGTCGAACATGCCCCACATCTGTACATAAAAGATACACGAGACAATTCTCTATACACACATAAAAAGGATATATATGAAAATTAAAAATTAAACAAACTTTAAAAGATATGTTACCTATCTTTCCACACTCCTTGCTGGGAGGCACATGCATGTCAAGGTCTCTATTGAAGTTGATCTCTGCATATGGGTAATCCTCGATCATCGGGATCTCATGTGCCCACCAGTCAAAAAACTTGTCGTCAAAGGCCTCTATGGTCCTCCCTTCACTTTGTCCAGGCCGCAAAGCTAACCACCTGCTCACTGCTGGGAAGGAAGATACATGCCCCCGTACTATCTCTCTGGGACTAATATTGGGCCCCCTCTCAAAGAAGAAGGAGAACAAGATAGTACCAACCTGAAGTTCTTGTTGGTACACCGCCAACACTTTGTAAGTTGTCTCTTCATGCATACAATCATGGTAGAACTCTAGTAAAAAATGGTGGACTCCAAGCACTGAATGGCACAATGCATATGTGCTCGGGAGGCATGATGAAGGGTTGTGGATCTAGTAATCCGTCCAATCAAAAGTAAGATCACACATAAACAAAGAATGGTGATATTTTGGATTGGCACCTGAGAACCTAGCTTCTAAGTGTCGGCCTCACAATACCTCTGAATGTAGTCCTCGATGTTGAAAGGCCCTGGAGGAAAATTCCTCAAGTTGACTGGTTCCCCTCTTCTCAAGAGGCTAGTCAAAAAGTAGATATCCTTTGTGGTTGGGTTTTGTTGGCACAGGGGCAGACCCAGGGTTCAACGCTACAACAATGCACCAACAAAACCCTAACTACTGACCCTTTCAACAACAACTACGAGGCAGATGAAGTCTCACCCAAGGTAGAGGCAGGGGTGGTTGCAGGACTCAGATTTATGCAACCTTAGCTGAGACACAGATCTGTGATTATAACACTCAATAGAGCACTGAACAATTAACATTCATCAATATTCAATCTCAGTTACAACACAGTTAAATCCTAATTATAGAGGATCACAATATTCATTCAGATCTAGTATCTAGCAGGACTTAGCATGATAGAACATATCATATCTCGAAAATTCAATCACTAAGCAAAGTTATATAAGTCAGATCTAACATCCATCCATTAAGCACCGAGCATCAACAGATCATTCATCTATATTAAAGAACTAAGAATATTAACATATAAAAACATCAACACATTACACAAAGCAGAGAAACACAACATGTACTTGGTTCACCCCCACCCTGGGGCTACATCCACCAACTCTTCTCTTCTTTATTAGCTTCTTCAATCAGTTACATGCACAGAGCATCAAAAACCCTACTCCTCATAGGACATGTGATCTGCGTGCACCTCGTCAGTTTGTCCTTCCTCGAGTTAGGTCACAGCACAAAGCCTTCTTACACAATCTGCACACCAGCTTCTTACAATCGCTTGCTCTTAGCTTTGCAAGTCTTAATACATAGTATGCACAAAGCACTTACAAATCTTGATCACACAGATCCAGCTCTAGAACTTAGCCAACTTGCAACCGCTTCCTCTTACATTGCCTAGTCTTCTATTTATACATTGCAAAATAGGCCTAAGCATGGGTAAACCCATGGGCTGACATTCCCATACTTGTTATATAGTCCCAAATCCCAAAAAGGGACCTAAAAGGGGTCGATATCCTACGATGTTCTCTTTTTCCTACGCTTAGCCTTCGACATTCTATTGAAGTCCCAAAATAGGTCAAACATGACCAAGAATCCTCAAAACTTGGTCAAGGGCCAACAGGCCCCCAACACTCACCTGTGACTCGTCCCGAGTCACTCTGATCTGACTAGTTCTGCTTCAAAATCCTCAATATTGGCTCGAGTTGCTTCGACTTGTTGTTGTGCCACGACCCCTTGTTCAGTGAACTCTTGTATTACTGCTTCATTGACAAGTCCCTCTAGGCGTTGTTCAGTTGCAGCGACGACTTGCTCCAGTTTCGCTCCTCGGCCTTCGATCTTTGTGAACAGTTGATAAGCCTTATCTTGTACAGGTTGGAGTCTCTGAGTTACTTCCATAACTTTTCTTTTAATAGTGTGGACCTATTTTTGGGCAGTGCGCTACTCCTGGGATCGCTTCATTATTTCCACAGCTGACAGGGGCTTCAACTACACCTGTATTGTTTCTTCTTGATACTTCACCTCTTGGAGATGTGACTCTAGTGCCTTCAGTTCTGGGTTCTCAGTGAGTTTTTTGTAGGTCTAGGCACTGTGATCAATGAGTTTCTTACATTCCATGGTAAGGACCTTTATTCTCTCAACTGTGCTTTGAGAATTTTCTTCTCTTTGGTCCCTCACATCCTGGGGGGTGTTGGGCGTTGTGCGGAGCTCTAAGTCGTTTATTCATTGTTGTAGTTGTTTGATAGCTTCCACACGTTTCTCGACTTGATGCGTAACTCGGTCTTCTACTTGTAGCTCTAAGCCTGTCATAGAGCAAAGTGCTCTATTGACCGTTTCCTTCACTTTGAATTGCTCTGCGAGCAACTCTTCTCTTTCTTGTTTCATCTGTACTTTCTCTTATTCAAACTTTACCTGGAGAGAAACCTTCTCCTACTTTGAAACTCTGCGTTGTTCTATAAGTACGCCTTGCACTTGCTTCAAGGCCTAGGTGGCTTGCTCTGTTTCTTCTTGAGAGCGATGAAGGCGAGCTTAGACCTCATCAGCTAGTTGGTGGAGTTGGGGTGGCTCATCTCCCAACTCTGGTTCTGTTGATGGCAGGGGCGCAGTGGAGACTATGCAGATGGAATGAAGGGACTTTTGTACCCCTCAGAGTTTGACCTCAATTCTATCATATATTTCCTCCTTCTTAGCTTCTTGCTTCTCCATGATTTCTAGCGAAGCGTCGTTGAGAGCTGCTATGATGAAGTCAAAATCATCGGCAGTAAGCACAGTCTTCATCTTGGTCACGGTGGCTTTCGATTTCTTCCGGGAAGAAAGTTTTGTGGGAGAAACCTTCCTCTTATTAAGGGGATCAGCCTCGTATCTGGGTGGTGTTACATCTCTTGTCTTCTATTCAAATCCTTTTCCATTTAGTTCCTCTACTTCGTCATCACCCCCTTGGTTAGGTGATACTGAAGCAGCCTTTCATGAGGCACTGCTTAATTCTTGGACACCTCTTTGGTCTTCTTCATTCTGCTGGGCCCGGGTTTATCATGTTCTTTATGCGTAGTCTCTAGGTTTTCATGGTCAGACATCTCTGCGGGTTCTGCAGGAAGAAGGAGGTCTACGGACCAGTCCTTAGTGGTCTCCTCTAGGTCTTCTTTCATGATCTTGTAGTACGAATGAAGTTGCTCCTTATGTTCATCGGCTCACGCTGTAATTTAGATGAAGTCTCAATCTACATAGAACTTTATCATGGGTCAGAACCTCTGTAGGTTGTTCATGGTCATGCACGGTTCAACTTCGATGGCTCTCTTCAGCTGATGGTAATATGTATGAAAAACAACGTTCGACTTCCACTATTTGTTCATATCACTCAAGTACCAAAGGGTAGTGAACTTCGCGGCGAGTGGTTCGAACGGTTCAATCGCACCTTCTGACATCTCCCAGGCAAAAAGGCGATGACGATTAGGAGCCAACTAAACTAAAACTCGTAGCCCCGATCCTATGTTTCGCGAAAGTATAGCTTTAGATGATTAACTAGGTACTTCGCTCAGTTCATCTATAGGCCTTCTACGCAATTTCCTCTAAGGTCAATGACAAAGCCTGTGACCTATGTAGGTCTATTATTCCTTACTAACTTTTCGACTATTAGTTGGAAGGCTAGGCGCACTGCACCATTTTGGATGGAGACTACCTTGTAGCCTTCAGTTTCCTTTTCAACATCGTTGTATGTATCCTTGATCTTTTGTGCTAGCACGTGATCTGTGGCTTTTCCTGGATAGAACTTCTGTGGGTCGGGTCCTTGCATACTTAATCCTGTGATCCTATGGATCAACGTCAGATCGACTGTAATACGATGATCTAGCCATAAGTAATTTTCATGGTAACATGAAAGAAATAACTTGACACAGGTGTTCACTTCCTGGTGCCTTCTGAAGTGTGGGATCTTCATGAAATTTAACAGAGTGCACTACGCAAGGTTCATCGTCCACAGTTGGGGGATTATCTTTGATTTCTTCCCCTTCATCCTGATTAGGTATTTGTACGGGGCGAGCATGCTATAGTTCTTGCGATCTCCGAGGTTGAAGTCATTGAACTTCAATGCTGTGATCTTGTCCTGCTGCGCGCGAACTACGCGTATCCCCTTCGAGAGGTATGCAATAATCATGGAGTACTCAAAATCTCTTGGCATGCTATCTCTACTAACCGCGTCGACCAGAGGCGGGATGTTATCGGGCAATATGGATGGGATCAACTTTGCATTGGTTAAGTCATCTCTGTGTTTGGTTCTCTTTTCTGCGAATGGTCGGGATGATCTGGCTCCGTGAGTAGTCGATAGAGAGGCTTTCACTCCCCTCGTCGATGACGCTTGAATACTTGCAGACATTTCTCTTTCAGAAATTACTCTTTTAGTCATTAGGTCAATGAGAACTTCTTCAACAATTTTCTCTGCAGCACTAAGCTCATCCGACATGCATGCTTGTGGTTGAATATCTTGGGTTTGAAGGGTAACTGCTCAATGCAATGGGATGGATGGTGATAGCGCGATGATCACTTGTGCGAAATCAACTAGTATGTGGGCTCAAATTCACGGTTAGGAAAAGTGTTCTTGTTGCGTGGCGCGATGGGATAATTAGATAACTTGGCAACGAATCTCTTGCAACGGGTGAAAAGCCTTCATTAACTCAGTTATGTCTGTTATGGCGCGGTCCCAACGGTCTGGTGGTGAAATTTCTGATCATATATTCCTTTCTACCCATTCGGGTCGCCGATCTAATGGTTATAATATCCCCAACGACTATATTGCTTTTCCATGGCGAAGTGCCATGTGACGCAGTTCTGATATCTCGACAAAGTTCCAATTGTGCAAACTTTCCTTCTGCGAAGTTCCCTCTAGAACCTTCTGTAAATTTTCGATCTTAGCTTTCTTATTACTTAGTTTTCTATCCTTCTTTCTAGTGAGCTTTGTCTCAGTATTCCTTTTTCCATTCTGATTCTTATCTTCTTTTGGCAGAGTAACTTCATGCTGGTGAGATTCTTTCAGGGGTAATACTTCATCTGTATATGGAATAGGTACTTCATTCCTCTATGGGTCTTCTAGTGTTCTTCCTACTTCGACATCCAAGTCTCTGGTTTTAAATAGATTTGATTGGTTCCACTGTTCTTCAATCAAGTGTGTGATCCTCCTAGTCATGAAATCTTTTAACTGTTGCTTCTTATGCTCTAAGATTTCTTCTTCTTTTCTTCTAGTCTGATCTCCTTCAATCCAAGGTTTTCCTAGTAACATAGCAAATGGAGCGTTGTTTTTAATAAATTTGACAACTTCAAATTCTTCCTCTGTCAAAGTTCCATTGGCATCCATAGATGTCTGGGTAAGTCTTCCACATAGGGTTATCAACTTTCCTCTGAATAATCCTATTCCTCCCAATGAAGGAATCATAGTAGGCTTTCCTATAATTTCCCAAGTTCTTTCTGTCATGATATTCACCTGTGTTTCCTCATCCAAAACACAGTCAATGTCGAAGTCTCCTATTCTTAATTCAATGCACTTTTTTTTTTTTTTAAGATCTCTGATAAGATGATATGTCGGTGGTCATTCAGGGTTTCTTTCATATGTAGCAATATGTTTTCTGATTCTTTCTGGGGTTCTTCCATAATCTCAGTTGCTTGATCTTTCTCATGGTCTTCTTGTCTCATATTCATCCTTTCAACCTTAGCAATCATTCTAGGGAAATCCAAAACTTCATGGTCCATAGCTTTACAATAGAGGCAACTAGGTATTCTACCAGGGCATTCTTTAGCCAGATGTCTCGGTTTTCTGCAACTGTAACAAAGGGTTAATCCTCTCTTTCTCTTAAATGATCCCCAACCTTTCCTTTACTGTGCACTAGGATCATGGTAGCTAACCTGCAAAAAACTCTTTCTAGGGTCTTGCATCCTTTTCTTAGTCCAAACATTCTCTCTATGCATAGGTATAACATATCTTTCACTATTCTTATCAGATCTACTCATAGCAAATCTTCTTTCATCTATCAGTGCCCTAGTTTTCAAGCTAGGACAAATCTTATCAAACATACCTAGATCCATACTTTAGAAACAAAAACTTCCACTAATATTATCTTCAACAGAGCACAAAACTTCCAGATCTAAATTTTTTTATTATTCTTACCTCTATTAGAGCACAAAATCTTGCAGATCTTACCTCTTTTCTTTAGACCGAGCTTCTTTTCTTAGCACAGATCTTTACAGGTCGTTTAGAATACTGCGCACTAGAGTGACAGATCTATGCACAGAGCTTTCACATTTTCGGGTCATATATTCACACAAAGCTTATTTTTCCTTAGTTCCCAGCAATCACAGTTTCAGGTCCCGACAAGGGAACCATTTTTTTGCACAAGGGTAGACCCAGGGTTCAACGCTACAACAACTCACCAACAAAACCCTAACTACCGGCCCTTTCCAAAACACTTGCGAGGCAAATAAAATCTCACTTGAGGTAAAGGCAAGGGTGATTGCAGGACTCAGATGTCTGCAACCTTAGCTGTGACACAGATCTGTGATTCTAACACTCAACAGAGCACTCAACAATTAACATTCATCCATATTCAATCTCAGTTACAGCGCAGTTAAACCCTAATTACATAGGATCACAATATTCATTCAGATATAACATCTAGCATCACTTAACACGATGGAGCAGATCATATCTAGCAGATTCAAGAACTAAGCACAGTTATATATGTCAAATCTAACATCCATCCATTAATCACTAAGCATCAACATATCATTTATCTATATTAAAGCACTAAGAATATTAACATATAAACACATCAACATATCGCACAAAGTAGAGAAACACACCATGTACATGGCTCAACTCCCCCGATGGGGCTATTTCCACCAACTCCTCTCTTCTTTATTACCTTCTTCAATCAGTTACATGCATAAAGCCTCAAAAACCCTACTCCTCATAGGATATGAGATCTGTGCATACCTCGTCGGTTCCTCCTTCCCCAAGTTATGTCGCAGCACAAAGCCTTCTTACACAATCTTCACACCAACTTCTTACAATAACTTGCACTTAGCTTTGCAAGTCTTATCACATAGTATGCACAAAGCACTTGAAAATATTGATCACACAAATCCAGCTCTAGCACTTAGCCAACTTGCAACTGCTTCCTCTTACATTGCCTAGTCTTCTATTTATACATTACACAATAGGCCTAAGCATGGGTAAACCCATGGGCCGACATTCCCATACCCGTTACATAATCCCAAATCCAAAAAAGGGCCCTAAAAGGGCCCGATAACCCACGATCTCTGCTTCATCCTGCGCTCCGCCTTCGACAGCTTGTCGAAGTCCCAAAATAGGTCAAACATGACCAAGAATCCTCAAAACTTGGTCAAGGGAAAACAGGGTCAGTGATTGACCCTCTAGCATGAATTTCTCAGCATTATAATGAAAATACTCCATAAGAGAATTGAGCAGCCTCAGTCGTGCCCTCGTAAATGGACACTGGAAGAACTTCCATAACCCACACTATTTCAGTGTAGCAATGGCCACATGGTCCTCCTCAACCAAGATGTCGAGCTCCTCATGTTTTTTATCTCTCCAGTGAACATACATCCTATTACATGACAAATATTGAGAGGAGTCAGTGCTTGCTTTTTATTTTTTTTCAAATTACAAAAGGGTGTATGCGGGTTTCTTTGGTAAAAGCCATTTTTTCCAACATTTTGCATATAAGTTAGGATTTTATTCCCACTTTCTGCATCTTGTTGTCTTTTTTCTCTTTTCCATAGGGTCAACCCTACTGAAGTGAGACACAAAACCTTCATTGCTTCTTTATACGTGTCATAATTAGGTGGTAGAGCCTACCTTTACATGGATTCCCTAGGTAGATCCTTTGCTGCATTTTTGGAGTCCATGATGTCAGTGATGACTATAGGCTTGGGATTCTTGGTTAGTCCTATCATGATTACATAATGAAGCCTCATTCTTTTGTTCATCATAATCCTAGTCCTTACAGTCAGAACTCCTTAATGAGCATGCTTTGTTGTCTTTCAAACTCGCTTTGAAATTCAAAAGCAACATTCAAAGAGATTATATTTTTTCTTTTTGATATCGTTTGGATTAACTGAGAAAAGTAGCCCCATGGAGTCTTCTTTAATCCCTTTTCAGGCTCTCTAAAAACAAAAATATTGTTGAGCGATATTGTTACCCTTCACGCTTTCCAAAATAAAATTTGAAGGCACATCTATCCGACGGTAGTTTACCCATTTTTAGGTTCAGATGGCTAATTTTACGAATAAAGGTATGCTCTAGGAACTTTGGTTCACTAGAAGAGTATTCTCAGGCATAATTTTAACCCTTTTTTGGGCTTGAGGGACTAAATATTTGAAAAAGGAACATTCTCCTTGGTTTTGGTTTATCACATTTTTAGGGCCTTGGAGTTTACTTACGAAAAAGGAACCCCCCTGGAATCCATAGTTAAGCTCTTTTCAGACTCCCTAAAATTAAAAATATCGTCAAGTGACCTTGTTCTTTCACACTCGTTAAATTGGTCTAGAAGAACATCTACTGGCATGAGTTTAACCCTTTTTCCAGCCAATAGATTATAGCGGAAAAAGGTACGCCTCAAAAGATTCATATCGTCGGGAGAGTTCTCCTTAGTTAATTTTATACTTTTTCGGTCTAAGGAGACTAAACTCAGAAAAAGGTTGTGAGTCCATAGTTAAGCTTTTTTCAGACTCCTTAAAATTGAAAAGATTGCCGAGTGATCTTATTTTTGTCACAATTGTTAAAATGGTTTTGAATAGACATATTTTCGGTGAAAGTTTAACCCTTTTTCAAACCGAGTAGACTAATTCTGAAAAAGGTACTCCCTAGAGTCTTCTTTGCGTTTTTTCAGACTCTCTAAACATGAAAAAACTATCGATCTTACCTTTTCTAGGCTCGTAAAAAATTACATAGAAGGGGTCTCTCTGTGTCATGCTTAATCGCATTGTGGGTCTCATCTTTGCATCTTTGTCCTAATTCCAGCTCCATGTTGCTCTCAAATGAACCTTTGAAGCATTCCTTATACGTAAGCCTTGCAACATTTCTTGCCTCTACGACCCGACACCTTGACCCATGGAGGAATTTTCCATGAGTTTCCTTATCCTGCACATGTCTCCTTTCCCCGAGCATCAGTGTGTTCCATGAATTTGGAACCGGTTTGCTTGTCGCGACACTCGTTCCTCCTTTGTAACATAGCATTCTTTTATTCTTTTTCAAGCTCTTTAAAAATTGAAAAAGACAAAAAAATCAAATATTCCAAAAAGAGAGGGTGGGAAATACACATTCTTTTTTCGACAACAAAGATAGTCACCCTTGGACAACGCACATCCTTTCATTTTTCCTTCAAGCATTGGGATCTAGTATGATATTAGGAATTTTTTCTCACTACATAGAGTTGTGTCCTCCTCCATTTGGTTACTCTTCCAAACATATGGAGAGTTTGTGTTGCCTCCTACATCAAAAACTTATCTCAATGTCATGCTACCTGAGTCTGATGATCTTTCGTGATTTTGTCCCAGGGAAGTTTTACCCAACCTGAGTTGACCCTTCTGCAGTTTGTCTCTTGACTTTCATGAGTCGGCCATCCTGAGAGTCCAGTCAAGTTCAGATTTGAAATCGATGAAGTTCTCTGCCTGATCATCGATATCCTCCTGTATTTTCCCAAAGGATTGTTAAAGACCTAGGGGTAGTGAGTTATACACTCCCATTATACTCCTAACTGATTTTTGAAGATCTTGAATTCGTTGCTCGAGCTATGAAGACCTCATCTCCAACCACATGCGCTACTAGCTTCTTGAATATACATACTATGCTTGTATATCTTCGAATGATTTTGAGATGTAGATCTGTTGTATATTACTCACGACTATACTTTATATAGTTATATGACATGGATCTGCAGTGTATTTGATTGGAATCCATGATTTATCTCATCCCGAGCATGGGTATGCCCGCCTCAGAGAGACAATTTTTGTTTTGTATATGGCACCTCCTGAACTCTGGCCTCGGGCTCACTTGATTTTGTGCATTGGTGAATTTATGTAATGTATTTCTGCCATCATTTTCTCTTCTGACCTCATACATTAGGGGCCATTTGTTATAGCCCTAAAATTCCCTGCTCATGCATACATGGGATTGGCCCTCTTACTTGCATAATTTTCCAAATCACTGTTAAGGAGATCTACTTAAAAAAACATTTTTTAGAGCATGTACGTTCCCTGCACCACTACAACCCATGTACATATGCTAGTTTCATGCTAGAAATCCCACGTACATACACTTGCTGCATAATACATAGCTCGCACATACCTCCAAAAGTTGCCAAAATTAAAAAGTTGTAAGGAATTCGATGGAATTCACGGGCTATTGGAGGTTTCCCAACCAATTCACCTGCTATAGACCGTCCCCCAATTGAATAACCATCCTTTTGTCATATAAAAGGAGGTGTTGGGGTCTCATTTCACAACCAAGCATAAGAACAATGAATCTCTGCCCAATTTAACTTCCCTTCCTTGACCAAGCATTTGCTACCTTTTGTGAGTTACTGCCTCAACAGTCCTTGTTCAACCCCTTTTCTTCCATCCAATCCATTCCCTTTCTTTAAGGTGATTAGTAGATTGTGAGAAGAGGATTATTGAAGGTGCACTTGGAGCATTGTAAAGAGGATCCTGGAACAGGTTCGTAGAATGATGGCCGACAAGGATTGTGAGTTTTAGTCTTTGTTTGATGAATAAAAGAATCTTGTTTCCCTATCCCAAATGATGATGTTTTGTGTATTTTCTTTGATTTATACATAGCATTTGATATCTAACCCTAATTCATGAATAGAAATAGCATGCTTGCAGCCCTATTTTCCTAGTCTTGGATGTAGATCAACTTTGGGAGGAGACTTGCAGTCTTTGAAGCTACAGAGCTTGAGGAGATCATCACCAAACTTGGGATTAAAGGAAAAGTTATCGATATTCTGTTCTACTGCTTTCGTTCCATTTATCTTGGTATGTTTGGGGTAGTGTAGAAACTAGGTTGACTTTTAGAAGGTCATTTGCTCTGTCTATATTCTATACCGTGGTATAGTTATAGGGGGGTTTTCCTACTAATAGTGAGCTAATTGTTAGATTCACTTTAGGAGAGAGACAATTTTGGTGCCTAAGGGATTTCCTTTATAAATTATAGCTTGTATTACTAACAATGAATCACCTATCACCATAAGAATTATAATTCTTTCCTCGTTCGGTACGTTGAGAACACACTACAACATATAATCTTTTGCCAGATTGTTTGAAACATTACCTAAACCCCATGCATAGTTGAAAATTTCATTTCCTTCAGGATCTTGAATTATCCCCCTCGCACTTGCCACCCCAGTGTTATCCTTTGAGGCTCCATCAAAGAAAAGAATGTGAAATTCCTGATGTTCTTTCCAATATAGAAACCACAATAGTTGCATTCTAGTTTTTCAAATTTATCTGGATGTATTTTTAGGAGACTTCCTTGGAAAGACCAAGCCTCTTCAACCATGTTCATTCCCTTTTCTGGAAGGGAGAAATTCTGATTTGATTTTTCTACTAAAAGTGAGATAGATTTGACTTCTATGTGACTTGAATTGTTGTCCTCATTGAAAATATTTTTGTTCATGGGAAGCCATACATTCCAGCATACAATTTTTTGCAACTCATCCTAGCTTTTGGTGAAGTTGGGCTTGTTTTTAGTGACCCTTGATACATGTTCCTGCATCGAGCAAATAGATCAAGACAATTTTGGGGGTGTTCCACTATGTTGCTAAGATCCTATAGAACATATCCCCAAACTTCCTTGGAAAAATTACAATCTATAAAAAGGATATTTATTGTTTCCTCCTCATATTTACACAAGACACACTGGGATGGCCTCATAATTTATTTATTCTTCATATTTTCTTTTGTGAGGATTTTCCCATGCACTAGGTTCCAAGAGAAGATATTAATTTTTGGTATTCCTATATTCAACCATATATTTTTCCCCATTGTATTGCATGGTTGGAGGGGATTGGAATCTAGAATAAACCTATATCCTTCTTTCAATGTATAGACTGAGATCTACCAACCCTGCAAATCTACATTTGAATTCTTCTCCAGAACACACTCAGATAACTCCTAAAGTAGAAAAAAAACCAAAACCTATAGGTGGGATGATATGTCTCCAAAAAACTAATTGGTCCAATTTCCTATCAACACATCTCATTTGGAAATATCATATATAATTTTCTTATTATGTTGTACTCGCCAAAGTTTTAATGGAAGTAGGTCTTCACGTAGAGAGAGAATGGGATTTTCATAAATGTTATATTCATATATTATAATTTTATTTTCATTCCTCAAGATCCATAATAGCTTGTCCATTATATCCCAAGACAATTTCTTCAATAATTTTTAATTGGGGAGCCTCTTAAATCTTTGAAGGGTGTCTCCACACATCTTGACCTAGGACCCCTCATGTACTTTTGCCAAAGGAATCTTTTCCACCACTCAAATTCCTTGAAATTAGTCTCCACATCAACTTGGCCCCTGTTAGCACATAATCTTGTCAGGGTCTTGTGAGTCTGTGTTTTCTACCTAGGTTTGTAATTTTGCCCGTTTCTCCTCTTTTGCAAACTTGATCGTAAGTTTTTCCTCTTGGCTTTTAGTTTTCTTTTGTTTTCCTTCACCCGTTTTATCAACTTGTTTTCCTTGTCAACTTGCCTAAAGAGTATCGTCCTTAAGAATTTTTGTTTTCCCTAAAGTCGAGTGCTTCTCTCTTACCTTTGTCATTGATCCTCTGCTTTCCAGAGCCTTCAACCAGTCATCCAAGAAATTTTTCACAGGCCGCATTCATGAGCACCAAGCGCAACACTTGAAGCAGTATGATATAAAAGAAAATCAAGTGAGTGAGAGAGATCAATTTCCAACAACGGGGATCAATCAGGCAGTTCAGATCGACGACGATCGGGTAATTAGGATCCTTCAGTTGCACGAAATTTAGCGTCAGAGGTACGAAATCACGAGGTCCATCCTAGTCATTGGTGTTGCGAAGGACACATGGTGCGCGATCGATATTTCATGGTTTCGCGAGTTAGAGCGGTCAAGGATCAAGTCATTAGAACTCGTGAAATGCAAAATCATGATAAAATCGTAGTCATTGATCAAAGAAGAGAAATGGACCATTGGATCAGCTTTTCGCGATTTCGCAAGTCAGGAAAGTAAGAAGGAAGAGTTTTGAATATTCACAAAGCACAATGTCCCGAAGTTTCGATGTCGTCTGGGCCATCTGATCAAAGGGGACATGTGCCACCCGATCCGAGCATCATGATTTAGCAACTTAGGTGTTTGAGTATAGAACGCAGCATGAGTTTGTGAAACGCGAAATCGCGACGCGCATGAAATATGCACAAGGTCATGGCCCGAGGTCACGTGGGACAAGGAAAAGAGCTGCGCCAAAGAACCAAAGCACCCAAGTTGGTCAGAGAGAAATATCCGCGGGGCCTCGAGGTGCCAAAATTGACTCAAAGGAGTCGTGAGATTGTCTAGAACATTCATGGGTATCAGGTCTCACCCTGATCCCTATGAAAGCATTTAATTAAGATGGGAAAGGTGGTTGAAACCTCGTTTCACTACATAAATGGAAAGCATGAAAATCTGGCCATGGAAGGAAGACTGTCAGTCGAAAGTTCCGCTGCCACAGATTTTCTGATGAAGACCATACTCATCTAATATTACGTCTGACAAAAGAATACAAGTACAGCCTGACAGAAGAAAATGAAGATGACGAGCCTTGAATGCAATAACTAGAGTGTTCTTATGAAGGGGGCAAGTTGTTTTGAGTATAAATACTCAGTTTCGATATTTTGTTATGGTCAATGGTAGAGCAAAGCTCCCGATCTGTAAAGGTTTAATGAACATTCTGGTTCTCTGGTTATGCTTTGTAATCTGAGATTTCTTGTTTAATGAAATTCAACTTTCTTTCTACCTCTTGTTTTCCTCCAATACTAAAAGAGTTCATGGTTGAGTGATTCAGTTCCTTTGAAATTTGAATTCAAGAAGACCTTGTGTTTATGTTTTTCTTCCTTAGGCTGCTAAAAGCCTGATGTTCACGACAGACCTATACATTCCTCACCAAAGTATTCCTCCTACTCACCCTTACTACAACCTACTGACTGAATTTGAACTAGACCTCACCTTCTTGTGCATATCAGTCCAATTTTCTAATTTAAGACAATATTTTCTTGAGATTGCGCCCATTTGACCCTTTTATAACCAACCCATGACATAAAATACTGATGGGTATCAAGCTTACCTCTGCCACAATCAAGGGGTGACTTCTGGTGCTAACATTTCTGGCGCCGTTGTCGGGGACGAAATTGAATATTTTCCGTGGGATTGAACGACAAAGCTTACTATTTTTGAAGGTGCATCAGAACTTAGTACATCAAATATTGCAACTGTGCACCTGGCAACTCCACTGTGGTGACTCCATTGATGTGAATTCATTGGAGACTCCATTGTTTCAGCTATGGTTTCTAGAGGTAGACACACGAGGTCTACTCCACAAGTACCTCTAGTGACTCCTGAAGCCGACCCAAAGAAAATTGTCAAAACAAGAAATACCCTTCAAGAAGGTACTTCAGTTGCTGAACCAGGTATTTATGATAATTTTCACCATCCTCCTAGAGAAACTCCAATAGCTATTTCTCATTTTCCTATTACACCCTCTGTTGGAGTTTCTAGAATTTTAAATTTTGGGAGTGTTCCTATTGAGTTTTCCCCTCCTAGTCCAGGATTGGAGGGAGAAATCCCTGTCACTCCTATCTCCCCTAAAGTTGTATCGTGTTTTAGCCCTAGGACTACAAAATATTTTCCTACTTCACGCTATACCACCCCTCCTCTTGTTAAATTTATTGGTTTTAGAGAAAGGGAAAATCTTGATCCCTCAAGCCTTGTAGCCTTTTCTTCAAATCCTCTGTTGTTTCCCTTTCCTCCCGGAAGCTCAGTTCCAGTCTTCCTTGTTTGAACCCCTTCCCCTCCTAGTTATCCTCCATCTATCATCCCTATGGCAGGTGCCAATCCGCCTAGAAACATAATGGATGCTATAGTGGCTGCAAGATATGCCCCTCTAGTCCTACCTTAGCCCATGAATGCTCTCCCTGCTAGAGATTACCTAAAGTATATGCCCAAGTTCACGGGAGAAGAAGACATAACTGTTGAACAACACCTTGTTGGCTTCTATAGTTATGCAGACAATCTAAATATCGAAAATGAAGATGTATGGATGAGAGTCTTTGTCCGGAGCCTTGATGGTGAGTTTAGGAAATGGTTTTGGGGATTGACCCCTAGATGTATTGATGGGATCAAGGCTTTAGATGATGTTTTCCTGAGACAATGGGGGGATGAAAAAGACCTTATGTATTATATCATAGAGTTTGGGTCCCTAAAGAGAAAGGAGGGAGAATCTGTCTCTGAATTCTCCAAAAGATTCAACAAAATGTACAATAAAATCCCTGCTGAGATAAAGCCTACAGAAGCCTCTGCCAAAATCACTTATGCTAGTGCTTTTGACCCTAATTTATGCCTCCTTCTCAGAGAAAGAAGATCTATTTACTTGGCTCACATGCAAGATGTAGCCCTGGAAGTAGAATCCAATGTGTTGGCGGTTGACAGACTTAGGAGAAAAACCGACAGAGACAAAGGAAGGGGAAGAGTTGAGGCCTAAACCTCTGGTTCTTCTGCATCTCACCCTCAAGTAGATGAATTGACCAATATGGTGAATCCCCTATCTGTATAAATGGAGAAGATGAAATTTGAGGGGAATCAAGGTTATAAGAATGTCCCAAATACTGATAACAGAGGCAACTTCAGAAGGCCGAATAACAATGCCCCCCAAATACTCCCGAGAGATCCCAGAAACAGAGAGAGGGATGATTAGAAAATTCAAACCCCCCTCCAAAATAACCTTGTTGTTGATGAGAAAAGGGAAGAAGAAGAGTTTGACCCTGAAATTCATTGTATTGGAGACACCTCCCCTTTTCCCCATTTAACTCAATCTGCATACGAGGAGTCCCTTATAGATAATCAAATAAATAAGCTGAGTAAGGGGGAGAAGGAAAATAGTGGTCCCAATAAATACAACCTCTGATCTAAGAAGAAAGAAGGGAATTCTGACGTCCCTGATCCAACTCCCAGAGCAGAGAAGCCCGCCAAAGATGCAACAAAAAACAACAAAGAAAAGAAATCTCATAACCCCTCACCGATACCCAAGGACCCTGTCCCAGAATTGAGAGAAAATCTAAAGCCCCCCTCCTCTTTCAACTTTGAGCATGAAATTTAGAAAATTAGAATCCTCATACCCCTTTCAGAGTTGTTCAATCATGAAGATTTCAAAAGAAGCCTCTCTAAACTGTTGTTTCTTGAACCCCCAAATCATCCCACAGACTCAATCAACCTGCAATATGAAAAGCCAGCAGTCATCCTAGGTCCTATGATAGAAGATAGAGATGATTTGTCCCCTCCCTTCTATACATCCCTGAATATACATGATAAGGTGTTTCATAATTGTTTGATGGATTCAGGGGCGTCTCATAATCTCATGCCCAAAATTGTCATGGAAGAACTAGGACTAGAGATCACGAAAGCATACCATGACCTGTATTCCTTTGACTCTAGGAAAGTACAGTGTCTTGGGGTCATCAAAGATCTAGTTGTGACCTTGTTTCAACTCCCCATGAAAAGTGTGGTCATGGACATTGTGGCAGCTGATGTTCCTCCCAAGTTCGGCATGTTGTTGTCAAGATCATGGATAAAAGGACTTGGGGGAACCTTGCATATGGACCTCACATATTCTACCATTTCGGTGTTTGGGGGGGAGCACAAAAGACTGAACAGGGAAGCTCAGTTGGCCTACATTGTTAGTGATGAAATAGACCCTACCAATCATCCTATCTTTGCACTTGACATTGATTTGGGATCTAGTTTGTTATAGCTCACTAATGCTCCTGAAAGCCCTCTCGGAATCAGAAAGCAGCCCATTTCTTCTCATGAAATACCTACCCCAACTACTTTTTTGTGGAAGATGTTCTTCGATGGAGCCTCTTCTAGGGAAGGTGTTGGTGCCGGAGTAGTTTTTGTATCACCTTGTCAAGAATCCATATCCCTGTCATACAAGTTGGATTTTGAAACTACCAATAATGTGGCAGAGTATGAGGCGCTTGTTTTGGGTTTGAGGGATGCAAAGGACATGGGAATTCAAGAGATAGCGGTGTTTGGAGATGTTGAGTTGATTGTCCAACATATCAGAAATATTTATTAAGCCAAACACCCTTGACTCAGAAATTATAGAAATGAAGTATGGGACCTGGTCGACAACTTCTTCTCAGCCTTCAACATTTCATTTATTCCAAGAGAGGAAAATTCTATGGTTGATTCTTTGGCCGTCTCAGCCAGCCATTTTAGGGTCCCAATACCACCTAGGCTCAGGTATGATGTTGAGATTAGATATAGGCCCTCTCTACCTAACAATATTAAGAATTAGAAGGTGTTCAAGGATGATCTCGAAATCAGAATATTTCTTGAGTCAGTTTATGAATTCTCTTCATTACGTATTGATCAGGATCATGATGTCGAAGGTTATCCTCCCCCCGAAGTATTTTTAAATAAAATTTCTAATCACCATATTGTTAAGCTGCCTAGCAATAATATTCCGAAGGGTCTAGTTCTGCTAGAAATATTGTTCGATGAGAACGATGTGGCTGTAAATTTTAAGGGTCCAACTGAGGATGTTGATGTATCCGAGTGCAATATTGGTACAAAGAAGGATCCAAATTTCATCAAGTTATCAAGAAGCCTGTCGAGGGAGCAGAGGGTCAAGTATGTTGAGTTATTAAAGGAATTCACTAATGTGTTTGCTTGGACCTATGAAGACCTCAGAACATATGACACAACCATCATTGAGCATAAGATCCCATTGAGAGAGGAAGCCAAACCATTCAAGCAGATATTGAGATCAATAAATCCTATGCTATTGCCTATTATGGAAAAGGAGGTAAAGAAGCTGTTGGACACCCAAATAATTGTCCCTTTGAGATATTCAGAGTAGGTAGCCAGCCTGGTCCTAGTAAGAAAGAAAAGTGGAGAAATCACACTCTGTGTTGATTTCAGAAATCTAAACAGGAGATCGAAGAAGGACAATTACCCGCTACCTAAGATGGAACACATATTGCATAGGGTGACTGGTGAATCTAGGATTTCCATGATTGATGGATTTTTTGTATTCAACCAGATCTCTGTCCTACCTGAAGGTAGAGAAAATACATCCTTCACCACTCCTTGTGACGCATTCATGTATGCCAAAATTCCCTTTGGATTGACGAACGTGGGAGAAACCTTCCAACAAGCCATGGACATCAAATTCATTGGAGAAAGAGATAAGTGTGTGGTCATCTATCTGGATGACATAACAATCTTCTCCAGATATGATAAAGAACATTGTCAACATCTGAGAAAGGTCTTCTCGAAATGCAGAAGGTTTGGTCTCTCCCTAAATCCCAAGAAGTCTTTATTTGTTATGCATGAAGGAAAATTGTTGGGACACATTGTATCAGTCGAGGGGGTCAAGATTGATCCAAGCAGGATGAAAGCTATTCAATCCTTATCACTTCCGAGGTCCAAGAAGGAATTTCAGTCTTTCCCAGGAAAAAATAATTTTCTGAGAAGGTTTGTTTCAAATTTTGCTGAATTGGTGAAGCATATCACCGCCATGATCAGGAAAGGGAATGAAGTAAAATGGACTGTTGAGCCCAGAGAGTCCTTTAACCAAATAAAAAAATCACTGACTGAGGCACCTGTGCTTATCAGTCCTAATTATTCCAAGGATTTTCTGATTTTCTCTTTTGCTAAGTTTGACACAGTGGCAGTTGCTTTACTACAAAAGAATGATGCAGAGCTGGAACAACCTATTTCCATTTTCTGTAGAGCATTAAGAGATGCAAAGGTCAGATATGATATCATGGAGAAGTAGGCCTATGCCTTTGTGAAGTCTCTTAAATCTTTCAGAGTCTATGTTCTACATTCAGAAATCATTTCCTATGTCCCTTCAGCTTCTGTGAAGGACATTCTCATTCATCTTGACATAGATGGGAGAAGGAACAAGTGGATTGCCAAAATCCTCGAATTTGATCTAGAAATAAAACCTACCAAGCTAGTTAAAGGTTAAGGTTTAGCCAAGTTGTTGGCTGAATCTAATTGTAAAGCTTTGGGGTTAAATTCATCAACACTTGTTCAGAAAACTAGCCGGCTGAATCGTTTGATAAAATTCTTCGGGACAAACCTCCATTAGCAGAATGCACCTGGTACAAAGATATTATATATTTCCTCCAGGAGTTAAGGCCCCCTGACGATATGGGAAAGAGTAAAGAAAGAGCTTTAAAACTCAAAGAAATCATATATTGCCTTATTGACCAGGTATTGTATTGGAAGGACCCTCTAGGAGTGCTTCTCATATGTTTAGACCCACAAGAGGCCCAAAGGATTATGTTTTATTTTCATGGCAGCCTATGTGGGGGACACCATTTCTGGAAAACCACAACCTACAAAATTCTCAGGGCTAGGTATTACTGGCCTTCTCTATTCACTGATGTTTTTGTGAGAATCAGAGCTTCCATCAATTGCCAGAAATTCTCCGGGAAGCAGCAGCTCAAGTCTCTGCCATTAAAGCTCGTGGTGGCCTCAGCACCCTTCCAACAATGGGGGCTAGAATTCATTTGGTAAATTCACCCTGCATCAAGCAGTCGGCATAGATGGATCGTGATGGCCACAGACTATTTTACCAAGTGGATAGAAGCTATCCCCACAAGGAGTGCTTCTCATAAGGTGATCATTGGTTTTCTAGAAGATATTATAGTAAGGTTTGGCTGCCCGACCAGAATCGTCACTCACAATGCTACATCCTTTAAGGATGAACCACTGATCAAGTTTTGTGAGCAATTCAGGATTGCAGTGATCCACTCTACCCCCTACTACCTCCAAGGCAATGGATTAGCAGAATCCTCTAACAAAATCCTGGTAAAGATCATCAAAAGACAACTAGAGGATAACAAGAAAGCATGGGATTCAAAGCTCAAATTTTCTCTGTGGGATGATAGAGTGACAACAAAGTGGTCTTTAGGCATCTCTCCTTTCCAGTGTGTATATGGGATTGAAGAAGTTTTTCCTTCTCAGCTCGCCTTACCTGTGGTGAAGTTCTTCCAAGACTGCCAGGAAGAGCCTCATGACATGATCAGGAGGATTCATCAGCTGATAGAAGTGCAGCAGACTAGAGAGAAGATAACAGACAGAGCACATGACCGTTAGCGAAGGATAAAGTAGGCCTTTGAAAGGAAGAGTAGAAAGGAGGATTTCCAGTTGGGATATCTGGTACTCAAATGGGATGCGCCTAGGAAGGACAAGGGAAAGCATGGTAAATTCGAATCCCTTCGGATTGGCCCCTTCAATATCTCTAAGAGGTTCCCAAATAAAACTTATAGGTTGAAGAATTTGGAGGGAGACGAAGTTTTTGGTGGCCCTGTAAATGGGCACTTCCTAAAATTGATTTTTGTTTAAAGCCGCAATCGACGTCCCACCATTGTAAATACCATTTCTATTTTATTTTGTTTTGATAGGAGACTCCACAACCCAACGCTAAGGCACTGAAGCCGCAAAAAGAGTTCTTAAAGACTCACAGGGAGGACTCTATCCCCCATGGAGCCTAATGTTATAACATAGTATTGTTAGGGTCTTGTGAGTCTATGTTTTCTACCTAGGTCTGTAATTTTGCCTGTTTCTCCTCTTTTGCAGACCCGATCGTAAGTGTTTCCTCTTAGCTTGTAGTTTTATTATGTTTTCCTTCACCTATTTTATCGACCTATTTTCTTTCTAGGATTTCCTAAAGAGTATCGGCCCTAAGACTTTTTGTTTACCCTAAAGTCGAGCGCTTCTCTCTTACCTCTGTCATTGATCCTCTGCTTTCCTGAGCCTTCAACCAGTCATCCAAGAAATTGTTCACAGGCCGCAGTCATGAGAACCAAGCACAACACTTGAAGCAGTCTGATATAAAATAAAATCAAGTGAGCAAGTGAGATCGATTTCCAACAGCGGGGATCCATTAGGCAGATCAGATCGACAACGATCGAATAATCAGGATCCTGAAGTTGCATGAAATTTAGCGTCGGAGTTCCAAAATCGTGAGGTCCATCCTAGATGTTGGTGTTGCGAAGGACACATGGCGCACGATCAGTATTTCACAGTTTCACGATATGGAGCAGTCAAGGATCAAGTGGTCAGAACTCGCGAAATGCGAAATCACGATAAAATCGTAGTCGTTGATCAAAGAAGAGAGTTGGACTGTTGGATCAACTTTTCTCGATTTCGTGAGTCAAGAAAGAAAGAGGGAAGATTCTTGAAGATTCGTGAAGCGCGATGTCCTGAAGTGCCGATGTCATTTGGCACATCCGATCAGAGGGGACGTGTGCCACCTGATCTGAGCATCGCGATTTCGCAACTCAGAGGTTTGAGTTTAGAATGCAGCATGAGTTTGCGAAATGAGAACTCGTGATGTGCCTGAAATACGGACTAGGTCATGGCATGAGGTCATGTGGGACAAGGAAAAGAGATGCGCCAAAGAACCAAAGCGCCCGAGTTGGTCACAAAGAAATATCTGCGAGGCCTCGAGGCGCCAAAATTGACTCAAAGGAGTCATGATCTTGCCTAGAACATTCATGGGTGCCAGGTCTCACCCTGATCCCTATGAAAGCAGTTAATGAATATGGGAAAGGTGGTTGAAACCTCGTTTCACCACATAAATGGAAAGCATGAAAATTTGGTCATGGAAGGAAGACTATCAACCGACAGTTCCCCTGCCACTGATTTTCTAATGAAGCCCATACTCATCTGATCTTGCGTCTGACAAAAGAATACAAGTACAACCTGACAGAAGAAAATGCAGACGGTGAGCCTTGAATGTAATAACTAGAGTGTGCTTCTGAAGGGAGCAAGTTGTTTTGAGTATAAATACTCAATTCTGATATTTTGTTATGGTCAATGGTACAACAAAGCTCCCGATTTAAAAAGTTTTAATGAACATTATGGTTCTTTGGTTATGCTTTGTAATTTGAGATATCTTGTTTAATGAAAGTCAGTTTTCTTTCTCCCTCTTGTTTCCCTCTAATACTGAAAGAGTTCATGGTTGACTGATTCACTTGAACTATTGTGACTGTATTATGATGAAAGTTTGATTATAGTGTTGTTATAATTTCTCTTAGTTCCTTTGAAATTTGAATTCAAGAAGACCTTGTGTTTAAGTTTTTCTTCCTTAGGCTACTAGAAGCCTGATGTTCATGACAGACCTCTACATTCCTCACCAAAGTCTTCCTCCTACTCACCCTTACTACAACTTACTGACTGAAGTTGAACCAGACCTCACCTTCTTGTGCATATCAGTCCAGTTTTCTAAGTTAAGACGATATTTCCTTGATATTGAGCCCATTTGACCCTTTTATAACCAACCCATGACATAAAATATTGATGGGTATCAGGATTACCTCTGCCGCAATCCAAGGGTGACGTCTAGTGCTAACAGCCCCCATATCTAAGTTCATCAAGGTGAAGGCCCCCTCGCTCCTTTGGATTTATTAATATATTCTAGTTTATTAGATGATTTGTTTTCATTTGATTTCCCCCCCTCCCCCCCGCTAAAGGAACTTCCTGATTTACATTGCCATCAAATTAAAAACCCTCTGAGGCACCAGAGCAAGTGAACATTGATACAAAGAGAGGGATAATAGTATAGATTTTATTAATATCACTCTACCCACTGGGTTGAGCCATTGCGCTTCGCATTGGACTCACTTTCTTGACAATTTCTCCATTATGTCATTCCAATCCCGAGTTGCTGTGGATTTAAGAAATATAGGGATTCCCAAATACCTAAAAGATGACCATCATTCCATCAAAGATCACTAGAGAATGCTGGCTATGTGGTGCATTTATCTGAGTATGAAATTCCAATTGTAGATTTGGCATTTCCTCTTGTTTAGAGCTCCCCCTGAAGTGTCCAGAAAGGAGTCTAATTTTTTTTTGAACCTTAAAGCAATAATAGAATAGGAACCACCCAACAAAAGAGTTCCATCCACAAATTGTGAATGATTGATTTCCTTTAGTCCTCTTACTATTTGAATACCACTTTGGTTAGCATAGATCATTTTCAACATAAATTTTCTTAACCTGCAAGCAATTATCTTTATCATGATCTTGTAAGAAACATTATGTAGGGAGATATGTATGAATCTCGCAAAGGAAGAGGGGTTGAATTCCTTTGGAATGAGAGCCAAGAAGGATGAATTGGACTTTCCCCCATTTTTTGTGTTTTTTGTGCATACTAGAGAATTCTTCAAAAGTATTTTTTGATGATGTCCCAAAAGTTGCGATAGAAGGAGGTTGGGAAGCCATCTAGGTAGGGGGATTTGTCCAGATCCAAGCTCCAAAATGCCAATCTAAATTCATGGTCTTAAACTTATCTTAATAGTTCCATGTTTTCCTCAATTGAAATCAAATGTAGGGTGTGTTCAATCATTTCTTCTACATTTTTTGGGTTGGGTTCCTCTTGTTGGGAATAAAGATTTTGAAAGTGGCTTCTCGCTGCCTCTTTTATTTCTTCATACTCTATAATTTTGGATTTGTCTTCCAGGTTTATTTCTCTTACATTATTCCTCAACACTCTCGCATTGTCTTGCTTGTGGAAAAATCTGGTGTTCCAATCTCCTTCTTTTAACGATAAACTTATAGACTTTATCATCCAAAGTTCTTCCTTAGATTTGATTTCCTTGTTTAAGAGTCATTGCAACTTGTGTTCTTCATCCAAGGGCTGTGTTCTGATCTCTACTTTATCCATTTCTTTTTGTAGAATTTTTAGTATTTCTCTAATCTACTCTTTTTCTTTTGCTAGTGACACATAGTGATGCTTTTCCCATTCCTTTAATGCAGATTTGACCAGTTTTAATTTTTGTTCCAAAATGTGATTTGGAGAATCAATAATCCAGGTTTTCCACACATTTTTCACTATTTCTACCACCTTTTCATTTTGGGATGACAAATTATTATGCCTAAAATATACATGAGACTATATATATATATATATATATATATATATATATATATATATATATATATAAGAGGTGTAATTGAATGATGAATATGAATGATCGTACTTAATATATGGCCTAAGGTGTCCTTTATGAATAGTCACGAATTTATAATTATTTATTTATTATATTATTATTGTATTATTGTATTATTATTGTTACTTAGGTTATGTTCATAACATTGCCTTTCTATTGAAAATTGTTTTCTCCTCAAAGCAAAAAAATCATTTCTCACTGTAAAATTTCATTTTGACTTTCGATTTGTTGACGTAGAAATTCTAAGTCCATCACCTAAGTGCTTTGTTATCTAGTGATTTTCTTACTGCAATGAGATTAGAAACTCACAAAACAATAATACACTATTGAAATATTCAACTCAATATCATAAACAAGGAAACCAAATCAATCACACTTGAACTTGCAAAATGGAAAGGTTAAAAAGAAAATTCCCAGTAATAAAAGTAAATTTAAAACTTATAAATGGTAAAATATATATATATAACAAAAAGATTGGAAAACAAAGTTGTATTGATTGTGAATTTCAAAATCAAAACTATGAAAAAAAATCCATTTTAAATTATTATGTAAAATATGTTACCTAAAAATGAAGATTGAAAAGCATAATTTTGTTTGTGATTTTTTTATTTAAGTAACATAAAGTAATTGTATCCAATTTGCAAGCAAGACACAAATAAAATAATAAATATTTACTACAAACTCAAAAACAAAACAAATAAATTTGAAATTATTATGTAAAATATGTTACTTAAAAATGAAGATTGAGAAGCATAAATATTTAATACAAACTCAAAAACAAAACAAATAAATTTGAAATTATTATATAAAATATGTTACTTAAAAATGAAGATTGAGAAGCATAGTTATGTTTGTGTTAATTAATTTAAGTAACATAAAGTAATTGTATCCAATTTGAAAGCAAGCCACAAGTAAAGCAAAGAATATTTAATACAAACTCAAAAACAAAACAAACAAGGAAAGTAAAGAATATTTAATACAAACTCAAAAACAAAACAAATAAGGGAAGCTAGAAGGGCAACGAGTCCCTGTCGAGTCTCTATCAATCCTATGTAGAGGAGGTGGAGCAGGGCTACAACTATGATGGAGATTAGAACAAATAAATTGTGGGCCATGATGTCGCCATGATGGAGATTAAAACAAAGAGAAGATATTGTTGACCCCACTTGGAAATGCTCAGAACTGAGTGCGATTAACTGCGATGGTTTTATAGAAAGGAAAATAGTATTTCTGCCTAAAGAACTGTGATGGAAAACCATAGTTTTTTAATAACATAAACTTCCTTACTTCCCGCAGTGACGAATCATATAAAGAGTAACTGAACTGAAGGAAAGGTCGCCCTACACCAACGAATGGGCTTCAGGCTTCGAGCTTAGTAGAAATAAATATTGGTGTCCTACCATAAAGAAGTTGCCCCACATTGAAAGAAGAGCTTAGAATGCCTTGGGATGCCTTGGGACACCTGCAACTGGTAATTATTCTTCTGGTACAGTATCCTCGGCCTATTCATCTTGCTTCACATTGGCGGGTTCCTCTGCTTCTGGTGCAGGTCTTGCAAACGATAATTCTTCCTTTGGTGCATTTTCCTCATCCTGCTCTTCAACTTCTTCTTCCAGTGCCCATGCGTCCCAAACTACCCAATTTCAGATCTGAGTCTATACNTGAATATGTTGATGATCTTTATTCAGCATCCATGGTTGAATGGTTAAAGCACCCAACTCATAATTGGTGAACTCGCGGGTTCAATTCCTGCTGGATGCAGGAGAACTGCACATATCCATTATTTATGGAATGGGAAGAAGGATGAAGAATAACAACAAACCTTTAAAGAATACCAAACCTTTCAATAAAATGAAAGGTTTGATATTGTTCAGTTAAGAAATACACGATAACAATCCATCAGAGTATTTATTATCCACCTATTAAAATAGATTCAACAACAACTAGATCCAGAGGAAATTTATGAGCATTACAGATAATTTAATTGGTATATGATCAACTATAATAATAGCTACAGGGAAAAAAAAAGAAAAACGAAAAGAGGGATAAAAATTGATGGATGAAGTGAAATATCCAGTACTTACTTTTAAAGTATTCGTCTATTAAAAAGGAATCAATATACTTTTAACGTCGAATCTGATAAATTGTGAAGCAAGAAATGCAGAGAGAAAGAATAGAACAGTATATTAGAATATATGAAGAAGTACTGAAGTAGTAAGTCTGAAGAAGTTACAATGCAATCGGAGATAGTTGAGCTAAATAGGCTCAAGCAAAACAAGAATAGAAAGTACAACTGGCCAAGACAACTGGTAGTGTATAGTCAGACTGTTGAGGTTACATTATATTTAACACTCCCTCTTAAACTCAACAGTTACAAACATCAGCACTGATTATGGCTAAGTGTTATCTCTGAAAATCAAAAACTGACTTCCCTAGTGGCTTTGTAAAGATATCAGCAAGCTGATCTCGAGAACCACAAAATTGTAGTGTAATATCACCATTATTGACTAGCTCGTGTATGAAATGAAAATGAGTGTCAATGTGTTTGCTTTTCTTATGAAACACATGATTTTTAGATAAAGCAATTGCTGAAGTATTATCACAGAAAA